>LKNJ01001232.1:49577-124077 GCA_002120245.1 Maccullochella peelii | reverse complement strand
CCCCCCCCCCCCCCCCCGCATCAGCTTACAAGACAAACACACGGCCATAGCAAAAACAAGAGGCCATAAAAACTGTCGCCGCTAATCATATCCCAAGGGCTGAACACCAATGACTAGTCCATGAGTGACATGTTGTTTACTAATGCTTACGTCTCCTTTGAACGTTTCACCAGATATCGCATGTACAGAAAGAGTCAGACCACTGGCTTCCCATCCCTTATCACCATCTTCTCAGCACCCAACTACCTAGATGTCTACAACAACAAAGGTAAGGAGAAGGAGTATAGCATCATCAATCTTCAGTGGCTTATAACATGAATACCACAGTGTCATATTCATGAGTTGCCACAGGGCAACATCACATTTACAGACAGCTGGTTCCGGGTTGGAGAACCGCTGACACGATTTCTTGGCAGCAGTGGGACATTCCAAAATGCTTTCTTTATGTCATTTTGAAGCTCATATGTAATTACTAACATTATGAATGGCTTCATTCCATTTAAGAGTTTCAGGGCCTGGGTATTGTACATGCCGGCTGACATTGCTTACTGGGACGCTTCAATAGATTGGAGCCTTCATTCATATTATAAGTGACACCTATGCTGTTCCTGCTATATTTGTTGCAAAAAATGTCCATGGAGTTCCCTTTTTGGACTCTCTTCACTAGTCACTCGTTTACTTCAGCTCTTCATCATTTTGCATTGCGCAAGTAACATACAATTGGGTTGCAGGAGTGTTTTTTTGGAAATTGTTAACTCGGGAGACCTTTGTTTTAGTGTCAATATCTAAAATACTGCTTAATGGAGCTTTTATAGGCCCTTAATCTTGTCTTGAATTTATTGGAAGGATATATCAACAGTAGCATTTGGCTAATTTTACACCACGTCATGGCCCAACAGCCTTTTGGGTAACACTGGCACATTTACAGTGATGTTGATAAATGTGCATTACCCCTTTAAAAAATAAATAAATATATTACTTTATTGCTATCCTGTAAGAACAGTTAATAATAATGCTATTTATTTCCACTTTGAGGATAGTTTATATTTAATTCCATATGGTATTAAAAAGGTCTTCAGGAGTCTTTTTCACTGTAACACATTTCACTTACACAATGTATGCAGCTATTGGAGAACCATTCTACCCCATATCAATAGTACACAAAATGTTGTATTGTACTTGTTCAGTTACAAAAATCTCTGTGCCACTGATTTTGGTCAGGTCAATTCAGGGACATAGCTGGTGTGAAGTGAAATGGCCTGGTGCAGTTTCTCTTGGCACCTGGTGGCACCCTCTGCGGTGCTACGGTGCCCACGCAGCAAGATAGGCTTGCCTTTGTGCTGTGAGTCAGCACTTTTCCCCAGAGAACAGACAGTATCTACCTTGGCTGTGGGGGCATGTTTGGATGGGGGCGGCGGTGGGCAAACCACAGGAAATGGAAATGGGAAGGAAAGAGCGATGGTGCTGGTGCACGCTGTTTTGCAATTCCTCTCATGATGAAATGCCATAACAGAGCCTTATACTGCAGTGCTGCTGGTGTGAGCATATTACACAAGGGAGCGAGGGCTGTCCTTTTTTGTTTTCCTTTGGCCCATTTTCAGGTGTGTTTCTTTGATCTGAGATTAGGTTGCATTTGTTTACTCTCTTCCCCATGAGCTGCATCCATGCCTCCTTCCCTGCACAATAAGAATAGTCAAGAAACAGCATGGCAGTTTGCCCGTCTGGTTCGTTGTTTATTATTAGGACCCCATTTGTTCCGTGCCAGCAAATCTTCCAAGGGCTCACAGTCAACACAACACAATACAAACAAACAAACAAACAAAGTGATGTCAGGCGCATGTTGTTTTTAGTTTTGGCAACCAATTACCTGGCAAATTATTTGCACCTCTTGAGCTTAATATGGAACAGTCTCTAAGTAGTATCTAAAATGATTTGGTCTGCGCCCTGGTCTTAGCCACAACTGGCTGACCTTGAGTTGATAAAATGCCTCCAAGAGCAAGACTGGCTATCAGAAAGAAAAAGATTACTCAGTGTTTGTTTTTAGAAGTGACTTCATTTAGGCACACAGATACATCTTATCTAGCAGGACTACATGTTCTTTATTTCTCTCATCATTCACTGTCTAAAAATGAGGCACTCTTTGTTTTTGTTTTTTTGTTTTTTTTGTTCGGCTAAATCTATCGTAAGATAGATCTTTGGCTTTAAATACAAATATAATAGCAGAGAAAGAGAGCAATTCCCAAGCAAATAAACATCCCTCACGCTAAAGGTCTTGCCAGAGATTTTATGTTAAAGCTCTTAAAACTTCACAAGTTGCGGTTATGTAATTACTTGGTTTCCAATTCACTTTATCAATCATTTACTTGACTCCCCCCCCCCCCCCCCCACAGTTGCACAATTCCAGGCACAGCTAACCAATACAGCCCTATCAGTCCTGTTGATGCTCTTCTAATCAGTCATGTGGGTGGGGTTCACTGGTAGAGCCAAAGTCTCTGTAATGAATTGGTCTGCTGTTAGCTTCTTGCCGGAGCTCAGAGCCCACTGAGCATGTCCCGTGATTGATGGCCAATCGAGTGGGCACATAAATCTTGAAGGGGAGGGAGGAGGCATCAGCAAGTCCCATCAATATAGTGGTGGGAGTTAACCAATGAGACCTCTCCACGTGGGGGGTGAGAGGGGGAAGCAGCGAGAGGTGCACCTACCGTCAGAGAGGAGGAGGCGGAGGATATCTATGAGGCACCACAAACAGGGAAGGAAAAACTCCACCAGAAGTAAATTGAACTTGTAGCTGAGTCAGGATAATCAACACATGAATGATGCTCAGGACGTGATTCTATAAAGATAAAGTCTATGGAATATTGGATAGGAAACAAAAAACAAAAGGCCTACTTAGAAAACAAAAAATGAACAAGTCTACAAAAATAAGCTTACAGATACAAACATAAATGTACAAGTTCACAAAACTATGTTTGCAGATACAAAACCCTGTTTTTAAGTATACCTTTAAGAATGATATAATATTCCATAAAAGTCCAGCTTCGAGATGCCACCCTTCCCTCCTTTTCCTTTCAAGTCAAACTGTTGGCTTTGCAGTAAGTGTCAGGCGCTGACCAGCTGTCCATCACAGCTCTGACCCCTGCACCCCTGGGCCGGCAGGGGAGCTGTGTTTAAATGAAAACACAGCAGCAGTGATTTAGCAGTTTTCACTGTTTGAGCTTTCACTGTTTGAGTCCTGAAGTGACTGCAGTGGAGAGAGGAGAGATGGAGAGGAGGGTGGTGTAGTTGGCAGTTACACACTTTGGAGATTGCTTGCGGTTTTGTATTAATGGAATGTTTTCTGCTGCATCATTACTGGCTGGTCCCGAAAGCCAACGACTGAATCCTAATGGATATGGTGCTTGGATGGAAAAAAAGCTAAATGAGAATGACGTTGCCAACAATGTTGACTCTAATCTTTATTTCACCCCTGAGACAGTGAAGGATTGGTTGGGTTGGATCCATCTCGCACCTGTTCTTGCTTTTTATATAACCAAATTAATGTCTCGTTCCTCTCTTGTGTTATTGTTTGATGATGAGGTGGAAACAAGGATGGACTGATGGTGCAGAAGCTTAAATTTCTTGCCTACAGCCATGTGCTGATTGGTAGGTAGTAGAGATGGGTGATTTGAAGAAAGAGGAAATGGAGTGGCATGATTGGCTCCTGGCCCTGCCACTGGAATAAATAGCAGGATGGAAGCTGGGGCCGTGATGATGCCAGCGCAGCAGGGAATTCATTTTTCCCCCTCGTCACAAGTGCCAGCGAGAAGAGTATCCCTGGCTGCAGATGCCCACCCATCTGTTATCACTCTGGTCATTACTGGGCTTCCCTTTAGTTTTCTGTAAACATTGTTCAGTTATACAACTTTTCATGCCGCATCAAACAAGAAAAATGATCAACGTAAAGCTATGCAGGCCAGACTCTTCTTGTTCCGTACAAGCTGGGATTTAAACCTCATTACAGTATATTATGTGTGCAGTTATGGGTCATTGGTGAGAGTGTGGAAGTGTAGGGTTGGGTATTGTTGAGATTTTACCAATTGTGAATCTAATTTTGCTTATTGATGATGATTGATCATAGTTCCCTTTCTAATCAAATTTTTATTGAGCTACATCCTTGACAACTGAGAAAATGATGTCAACTGAAGAAGACCATGGGATGCGGTTGAAAGCTCCTGAAAAAGCTAATAAGTGGTCCTTGAGTTAAGACTTTTTTTTCAAACCATAATAAAAAAAAACAACCTTAAAGATATTTCTATTTTCAAACCAAAATATTTAGAAATCAAAAGCTTCGTTTATCCACAGAGGAACACCGTGAGATGCAAATGAAAGCTCCAGAGAAAGCTAGTAAGTGGATTTTGACTTAAGATGTTGTTTTTCAAACCATAATAATTTGAAATTGAAACCACCCATTGAGGAAGACTGTGGAATGTGGTTGTAAGCTCTGGAAAAAGCTAGTAAGTGGACTTTGAGTTAAGATTTGTTTTTTGGGTTTTTTTCAGACCAAAACTATTTGGAATCAAAAACTTGATTTACTTTAGCCAATTTACTACCCTAAACAGTCATTTGTCACACATGACAAGGTGTTTTGTCCCAACCCTATCCTCGTGTGAACATGGTAGACATTAATGGTGGGAGTTGCAGTTTCTATGTTTCTGTGCTACTGCAGATGGTCTCATTAATTTATTAACTGAAAATGAATGAGAAACCATTCATGCATTGTTCACCTGTAACAATCACTCCCTAACATCCACACATCTGACATCTAATGGAAGCAGAGTACTGAATGTAATGGACCAAGAAGGTCTGAGTCAGCATTAAGCGTCAGGGCTGGACAGTGGGAATCTCCCCCTGATCTCAAAGCAGATTTAACAGTCCTCGTTACCGGGGAAACTGGCTCAAGGCACTCCCTTATGAATTATTAATGAGCGGGCGTCACCTCGCAATATCTGTGTTACCGTGGCAGCAGGCCTGGCCTCAGCTACCCTGTTAACCGCCACCAGAGCAGCAGAGACATCTAGTGGCTGTCATGCAGTGTTCAATTCAGCAGTGGTGTTCAAAACAGAACTCACAGCTGGTTGCCACAAGAGCAGTGCCCTCCTGCTGCATGAGAAATAACTTTGCATATAATTGTGCATTTGTAGTTATAAGGCGTGTTCTGAAAAAGGAAACAAAGTGCTGCTCCTCTGACTGTCACCCTCATCTGCATGAATAATGAAATATCCAAAAAGAGAAAGTGGGCCTTGACCTTGCTTGTACCCAGAGCTCGGCGAACATGTTTTGCACGGGGGAGGTTGTCGGGTGTCTGTTCCTTTAAAGGGAATCCGATTTGAAGGAGCGACGGTAGGGGAGCTGACCTTCTCCCCCGCTCTGGCTTTTTCCCTCCGGGCTTCTATGGCTGCATTCAATCAAGTGCCTCGACCATGTTTATGCAGTATGTGATGTTTATGCAACGCCTGCCCACGCGTGCGACTGCTTTCATGCACGCCGACGCACACGCATAAACACCCACAGCTCCATCTAAGTGGAGTGTGTCAGAGTAATACAATGCTTTTCTTATTGGACTGGGTAGTAGTGTTTTGCTGATATTGATGATAAACGCCACGTTAATTATACAGTATATGGATGTTCCCCTGCAAGAGATTTTTCTGTTTGTGTTGGAGGATGTGTGTGTGTTCATTTGTGCAGCCTGGGATAAAGAGGTGATGGCAGTGGAATGTAGTGCTTTGCAATACTTAAGGGACCACTCTGATTGCATAGTTACTACACTATATGCATTACCATGCCTCATTGATTCCACACACACACACACACACACACACACACACACACACACACACACACACACACACACACACACAATGAGGCAAACCCCAGCCTAGCAGTATGTTTTCTGACCTGATTTGTGTTGCAACCCAGGTTATGGCTGCTTGGGATGCCAGGTTTGATGACTTGCTATTCCCGACTCAAGAGAGGCCGAGGCAGGAAAGTCCCCCATGGTGACCCAGACACGGTGTCCGCTTTCCCCAGATCTGGGCCACCAGACTGGCCTTGTGTATGAGAGAGGCTGGGGCCTCTATATATAGCAAGGATATATTTATGTTTGGTGGCTCTCATGTTTTCCTCAGCACCCACATTCACACTGTGCCTTAATCATGGGTGAGGTCACATGGAGCATGCTGTGGTCAGTGTTTGGGAAGTGGTTTCTATGTCAGCGTTGCACAGAGACCATGTGATTATGTTACGACATTCTGTAAAACAAACTGATATACTGATTACGGCACAAAGAGAAATACTGTATATGCATCCTGAAGGTTGAAGTTGGTTCCAAGTAGTATTTCTTTATGTACTGTACCATGACTGTTTTAATACTTTATGCCGGCATAAAGAGGGCCAGTTGCCATTTCAACCTTGCTTTTTTTAAATCAGCAATTAATCAAACAACACACAGCTTATTTGTTTTGCTGCTTTTATTCTGCTTCCCCTTCTACACCCTTACTCCCCTTAACACCAGTCTAGCCACACCCACTGGAGCCTCCACTGTTAAATGATTAATTTAACTGGCTGAATAATTTAAAAGCCATACTGTGTAGACTTTTTATGGGAGAGTAGCATCTTTTTAATTATTCTGATGGGATTCATGTTAGTGTTGTAGAACGAAAAAAAACTTAACTTAAAGGTAATTTTTGTGTTTTAAAGGAATAGTTCAACATTTTCGGAAATACACGTGCTTGCGTTCTTACCCAGAGTTTGATGAAAAAATTGATACCACTCTCATATCTTTCCATTAAACATGAAGTTACAGCCAGCTGCTGGTTATCTTAGCTTAGCATAAAAACTGGAAACCAGGGATAACCGCTAGCCTGGCTCTGTTCAAAGGTAACAAAATCCGCCTACCAGCACCTCACTCAAATTAACACGTTTTATCTTGTTTATTTAATTCTTATATAGACATCTTGTGATTTTACAGGGGGGGTTATGTGCCAGACTATTTCATGGATTTCATGGAGT
Organism: Maccullochella peelii; assembly: GCA_002120245.1. Taxonomy (NCBI): domain Eukaryota; kingdom Metazoa; phylum Chordata; class Actinopteri; order Centrarchiformes; family Percichthyidae; genus Maccullochella; species Maccullochella peelii. The sequence continues at coordinate 117,030 of LKNJ01001232.1, read as the reverse complement.
TTTGTTGTCATCATGAGGTAGCCAGGCAACCAGAGAAGATTCCAGGAAGTCACTGCTAGCTAGCTGTTTCCCCTGGTTTCAGTCTTAATGCTAAGCTAACCGGCTGATGGCTGTAGCCTCATATTTACCGTGATGACATGAGAGTAGTATTGATCTTCTCATCTTGGCAAGAGAGCAAATAAGCGCATTTCCCAAAACGTTGCATTATTTCTTTAAATCAGACTTAGTCAAATACATTTTTGAAATGATGCAGCATACAGTAGATTTTGATGTATTTTAGCAATTGAAGCAGAATAAGAAGGAACACTTTGATGACGGCAAAAGCAGGTCAGCAGGAGTAAGCAGTGGCATCTCATGTTCCATGACCATGTCAGGTTGCCTGGAAAATGATCCTCATACAGTGTTCATTGCTATCATGAGCATTGCCTATCATTAGCTTAGCTTCCTGTCTCTGGCTACTCTCTCCTTCCCTCCTCACTATAAATTGATGGCGTTCTGTTAATTAATGAAAAGTACTCAGCCTCATGGAGCCCAAATGCTGAGCCATGTGTTTCTGTGATGACAGACATGTTTCGCCAACTGGGGGCAGTAATCAATACACAGAGGAAATGTTCCAGCAGGGGGAAAAGGGGGATTGATTTTCTTTTCCCCCCAAAACCCTGTCTACCTTCATTTTGATGCATGTGCAGTTTTCAAGCCTCAATTTAAACGTCTCAGTATGCAATTCTGTGCATATATTAGTCCTTCTGTCAGAGTGAGAGACTGACAAATGCTGATGTTAATACATCACCTTAAAATGTGTCTTTGTGTAGGTAGTTTTATACTGGATCCTCTTATTCACTGTCATCACCCAGAGGTTGACTGACAGCATCTGACAAAATCTTGAGTTCCATCCAGGCTACAGTTCAGTCTTGGTGTTCGTGACAGCGTTTTGGCCACTTTATACTTTTCTCGCTAGTTTTTTAGCCAACTGGAGCTCTGCAGCAATTAGTGATTTTCAGATTTTCACAAGTCTGCGCAGCACCTGCAGCTAATGAATCATTAACCAGGAAAGGTAAACAACAAAAAACACATAAAACAACACATAAAAAAAACTTTTAAGTGTTTATTAATGTGGCATTGTTCTATTTAATACTTTAAGAAGAACTGCATCAGCCCCCAGGGAATGTTTTAACAAACTAAAGAAATAAAAATGCCAGTTTCATAAAGAAAAGTATTTATTTAAGTGAAGAATATCTTTCAGTTTTAATTCCAACAAGCCTTCTAACCATTCCTTGGATATTTTGGTTTAATGTGTGTCCTGTTCCTCAGATGGTGACAGATCCTTGTTTCTCAGTACTATAGGCCAAGTACTTTGTGGGTAACTCTTCTCAGGCTAATAACATGTTGGACTGATAAAGGGATATGAACAGTACCTGGGTATGTACCAGCTGCTGAGGCCACGCAGTATTTCTAAGTGGTGGTTGGGAACAGGACGGAGGCTGGTAATGGACCTGAGCCTTAATCAGATCTGATGCTTTTTCTTGGTCTGTTGAAGTATGGACTCAAATAGCGATTACAGACTGCTGTGTACTATCTGAGACTTTATAATAAGAAAATAGATATAACATTTATTGTATACACACGTGTACAATAATGAAAGAAAGCAGAATTTGATTTTAATTTACTATAGACATATTTTAACAACCACCTTTCCTCGTCTTTTCTTACCCTCCCCAGCGGCAGTGCTGAAGTACGAGAACAACGTGATGAACATCCGACAGTTCAACTGCTCACCTCACCCTTACTGGCTGCCCAACTTCATGGACGTTTTCACCTGGTCCCTGCCCTTTGTCGGGGAGAAGGGTGAGCATGCATACATTCTCAGTATGCTTTCAATTTAATACACACAAAATGAGAAACACTGAGTACAAGCAGTTTTACCAAATGTTGTTTGCACCAATGAGTTGTAATGAACATTCAGTTTCCCGAGTCAGAAAGGAAAATGGCCCAGCCTCAAGAAATGTAGCACAGACACTCAGAGCAGTATAGTGAATTATAGTTCATAAATATGGTACTTACTGTGCATGATTTATGAGCCAGAAGAATGCTCACATGCCGTTACTAAATCAGTTAAACATGCAAGCAATAAGTACAAGTCAGTGAAAGTTTAAGAATTGCTAAACATGAGCAGAGGTTTGCATTCTCATACTGCCTTGAAAATTGTTCCAGGCATTTGGTTTTGTTTTTGAGTTCAGGGTACCCCACTGTCATATCTATGACCAGAGGCGCACCGTCAGGAGGGGCAAACCAGGCAAATGTTTGGGGCCTCCAAAAGTTTTTTGGCCCTGATGGCCATATTGGCACATTTTGCAATGCCAGCTAAGTGGGGCCCCTTCTAGGAGTGGTGGGAGGATCAGGAGAAAGCATGGCTCGCCTACCTAACTTACTGACCCAGAGTCTGTAAGTTATGACATTTGATCAAGCACAATTAACCGAATGAATTTTTTGACTGAATGCATTTTTATGGGGTCATGGGGCGGGGAGGTATGAGTAAGTCTGGGATCACCACTGTCTGTCTGACACATCTGTGTCAATTAATCACACAGAACTATGACTGATGCAGTCAGTCCAGGAAGCCTGTTTTGGGTGTGACCCTTCCGCACAGGGCCATCCCTAGCAATGTTGCAAGGTCACTGATGGACGCTGCTCACTTGGTGTGTGTGGAGGGGTCACTCGGGTGAATCTTTGTCCGTCTAACTAGCCGCACATGACTTGTTGTGGCTGGACGCCTTCCCCAGACACCTCACCATGTTGAATACATGCACAGATATGATGATTATTCATGAAGTGCCATGTTGAAAAATCAGTGATTTTCTTCTTTCTTTACAGTGACTGAGATGCTAGTGAACGTACTGAGCATCTGCTCCAATGATGAGCTGACAACTGACGAGGAGCTGGACGGTAAGCAAAGCAGACGGACGGCAACCAAACGGCAAACAGTTCTCGCTACAGTTCACCTTTCCTCCACTAGAGGGAGGCCTCTGCTAGTAGGAGTACCAGACACACACTCATTCAAAATGTCATACTCATGCACACACTTTCCTTGTGTTTTTGCTCTGCCCTATTTTCAGAACACTCAGTTTAAATATATTGCATTTTTTTAAAACATTCTTCAGCGTATTCATCAACAGAGAGACAATCTAGAAACTGTTGACACATGACACAACCGAATCAATGAATCATTGTTGTATTGCCTTCAGCAGCTTGAAAACACTTCATTTACATATGCAGGGTATCAACGAATCCTTAGAAAGTCTGAAAAGTCTAAAAACATTACAATTTGAGGCCTTAAAAGTGTTTAAATGCCGTAAATATAATTGTTGTAGGTGTGTTGTTCCACTAGGTACTCCCGGCTTCAAACATCACAGTTAGTCCAAGAGTTTTCAGGCTTTTTATCCTGTAATAGTGGCAAGTTCGAGTCATCTGTTTGATCCCGGGTTACAGCTTATCTACAATGAGATGACCAGTTTCCCCTCAGCCTGCCCCACCCCTTATTGCCAAACAGGAAATTATCTCACCAGTCCTCCACCCTCCTCCTCTCTCTCGCTTTGTGTTTACTGATGCACACAGTGTGACTCTATAAACAGCACCCAGGGGTAGACTGTCAGGATGTTGCCAAATTTCAACCATATACAACCTGTTCCTTCAGCTGATTGAAAGTTCAGATGACTGGTTGATGAATAATCAGGGAATATAAATAGGGAGTGTGAGAAACAGGACAAGAGAAAAGTACATTAGGGTCCAGATATGTATTGTGTAAGAGTTGCACCACTAGCAAAATTGACTTGAATAATGTGTTATGAATTCATACTATATGTGAAACCAAATGTTCTGATTAGTATTTGAATTTAGAAATTGTTTTGTATTTGCTTATTTGGATTTCAGGTTTTTCAAAATAAATGTTCAATGTCATAAAAAATAACAGCAGAAATGATGGTTGTATGTTGTAAGAAATTCATCAATCCATCATTCTTAACTAATCCAAAATAACATCTGGGTCTTTATGAGTGGCAGTCGATTGCAGATTTAATAATAATAATAATAATAATTCTAGTTTCGAATACATAATTCATATTTTAAAAATTATATTGAATTATAAAGTATATTGATTTGGCCAGTGGCACAGCTCATACACTAGATTAGCCGTCCTTTAACATCTCGTCATTTTCCACTGACTCATTCACTCAGTGCTTTTAGTCGATCCACTTTGTTTATTTTCACGTTTCTTTGCCCTCACTTTCACTTTTTCTGTTTCCTTTTCAGTTTTGCAGCCATTTCCACTCATATATTTTGTTAATTTTCACTGTGTTGACATTTGGATCGTTCTTTCCTTTGTCTTTCTCACTCATGATCTCCTCTCCTGTGCCCTTTATAATCTGCGATAATCCTTTTGTTGCCCTCTTTATCTTTGTCTGCTATTGTTTTCATGGTTTCCAGTTGCCATTATGTTGATACTTCAAAACTTTTTCACATATTTCTTTTGCATTCTCCTCTCTTCTGTCTCCCTCTTTCTCTCTCTCTCTCTCATGCTGTGATGTTGTCACTACCTTGGTTTACCTCATCTAATTTTTCTTTTCTATGTTTTCCAGAGTTTTGTATTCAAGGCATCGCTTTTCTTTACACTTGTTGTGCTTTCTTGCCTCTTATTTCGCCGTCTGCCCCCTCTCCGCCGCCTCCTCTTTCATTCTACAGCCATCCACTGATCTTTCTGTCCTTTCTCTTGTCTTCTCTTCTGGGGGTGTTTCATGAGAAGGACAGCTAATATATACCCCCAAAAAAGGTACAAACACTGGCCATAATGGTGTCTGCAGAGGTAGATAGACTTTTGTCCAGTGCTTGCTCTCTGCTCAACTAATGTCAGTGTTACTTATAACACTACTACTGAGTCTTTCTAATGATCTAATTTTAAGAGTTTTCCACGAAGATGTGTGTTACAGCTAAGGATACAGTGCTTCAGCTTAGGCCAAATCTGAGACACGAACAAAAAAAACAATGTCATTCTCATTAGCCAAATTAATGAATTTACTGCACACATTAAAATAAGCAGTGTTACTACAGGAGATGTATCCTGTGGAGAAATATATTTTAAAGTAATAGTGGTGTATTCAAACAAGGATGAGAGTAGGAGTCTTAAACTAGACATCGGACTGTCAGCTCTTTCCTTTACCCTGCTTTTCACCACACATCAGTTTCATTTCCATCCTTCATACTCATGCATTTTCCAAGCTGGCTCCCTGGGGCCTTGAAACTGTTATTCTGCAAAAGGGTCTCTTTAAACAAAGTTTTGTTTTCCAGTCCAGGAAAAATCCTGTTTGAGGCTACGCAATCACAGCACAGGAAAATTCATATAGAGTGTGCTCGTCGTTTGAACATGCTTAAAAGGCATGTTTGGACAAGGACCGGGCCATTTACAGATGTAACAAGGTTTGAAACGTATAAGAAAACAGTATGTAGGAGTTAAAGGGGACTTGTACCACTAGTGGTACAACACAGACAGAGAGCATGAATGTACTCAGTTGTGAATCACTCAGTTGTTGTGATGTGTGGATGGATTCGAACCATTTCCTATGATCTGAACTTTGCGCTTCAATAACCATATTGTGTTTGCATTGTGTTCGTCTGATGCACTTCTGGAAAAACTAATAGGCCAAAAGACTCACTCTGTCTTAGCACATCCTTTTAAGAATAAAGGCATTTAGAGATTGAAACAGACACACAGAACATAGACAGTAGAGTCTCGATTACACTTCCACAGGACATGGCTTAGTACACGAGTCACGGCTTGTATGACTGTGTCTGACCTCTGACCCTTACAGGTGCCACAGCTTCTGCCCGTAAGGAGGTCATCCGTAACAAGATCCGTGCCATTGGCAAGATGGCCAGGGTGTTTTCTGTGCTCAGGTATGCAAACATGAGTCCTGTTACTTTCAGTACTACTCCATTATAAGAGATTGAACTGAATATTTAAAGCTGCACTAATCAATATTTTTATATGAACAATTGGTCTAATGACTACGTGTAATGTGAAAGGTGTCATTTGTAGTGACGAACCCACAGAGAATTATCACTCAACTCTGCAGTTCCCCTCAGCTCTACGGATCGTTTTAGCGTCTTTCAGCTCTTTGTTTTGGTTTTGCAGCCCGCAACTTTGCTGTTTTGGTTCGGTCTCACTGCTCTCAAAAACTCAGCAGGCGACTGTTTTCTGTAAAAAAGCCCTGATAAACTCACTGTACACGACCTGCCCAACACAAAACGACAGACAGACAAAGTTGGCAGCTAGCTTGTGAACGTAGTGGAGCATTTAGCTAAGAGCCAGACATTTCCCTCAGGTGTAGGTGGAGGCCAAAACAGAGCTAAAAGGAGAGTGAATTTTGGACTTAGTTATTTAATGGGTATTAGATTGTCCATAGCACATATTTCTGATAAAATGAGCTACAAGGAAGTAATACCTAGTAAATAATGTGTATATTTTTGTGTTGATATTTCAGAGAGGAGAGTGAGAGCGTGCTGACGCTGAAGGGACTGACCCCGACAGGCATGCTGCCAAGCGGAGTGCTGTCCGGTGGCAAGGAAAAGCTGCAGAATGGTAAGACTGTCACCAAGTACCCCGAGACCCCCTGCTTTGGTGCCCAGAACAGATTCTCACAGACACATAAATTCCCCTTACACAGCAATACCCTGAATAAAGTGCTAGCTCAGTGTTAAGGGAATACTATATATACAGACTCCTTCCCTTTTCCCCCAGTGATGGTCCTGGAATTTCAAGTTGCTGCCTCAAACTAATACTGTAAGTGTAGTTAAATGATTCTGGCAGCTTCAGTCAGTGTCCTTTCTATACTGCATGTTTAGTTAAATACTCCTAAGCAATAGCAGATGCTCTGTGTAGCTTTCTTGCAACTTTAATGTAGTTTAGTGTAACTTTTCCTTGATAAATGACTATATAAATATCAAGTTATGTTTCCTACAGACAGTCCCCTCTTCCCAAACAATGTCAGATACATTCAGCAGATTTTCTTTGTCCCTTTGTCTTCTCTAATGTGTCTCCCTCCTGACGTCTCGCATTAATACCCTGTCTTCCCGTCCCCGTCTCTTTTTGTATTCCACTGGTTTTATCTCAAATATTACCTGTATCTTTTTCTTTCTCCTCTCTCCCTAGAAACTGCAGGTATAATCGGTTGTGCAAGTATTCTGTTGTGTTATATTTTTCTTTTTTCGTTTTTTGTGAGACAAGTTTAGAGTTCAGTTCACCCTCCTATGTTGAATTCCAAACACTCCCTAAATGAGTTTGACAAGCTGCCGCAGCGAGGAAGTTAAAGGCTTTCTGGAAACGCCTTCACAAACACTTCAAATTAACTTGGACTCCTGACAGAAATGGTCACTTTATTGTCCATTTGAGTGCTAGTTAGGGATCGCAGCAGTGCTCCATCAGGACAGAGACGGGGCACTCTGTGATTCAAAGGATGAATTGGAATTGACACAACCAACTGTGAATGAAAGGGGGACAGTTGCTGTCTGCCTTGTCATTCATAAAATATAGCAGAAATCCAGACAACTTCCCTCTCCTCTCACAGGTTCTCACACATCAGCTAGCACTTTCACAAAGCAGTAATCCCTTATCTTTATAAGAAGGTACCTCTTTACTTTAAAGCGACTGTATGTAACATTTACTGAAGCACAAACACTGGTGCCACAAATAACAATTACGGGGTAATGGTAAAAGCTAAAATGACACTATGAGCATGAGTATGTTACATTATGTTTTACAGTCATGCATACACTAGAATCAAAAGTCATGTAGAGTCATAAAGTCAGCGAAGTGTCTCAATATCCTCTGTTACGCAGCGATGTCTACCTAAAGTTTGCTGACACTGGCCACTAGAAGCTTCTGGTCACACCAGACCAAGTAAGGCTGTAGCAGCAAAACCCCTACATTTATGCAATTGAGCAGGAGTCTGTTTTATTTATTTTTTTATTTCATTTTAAAGTTAAGAATGTGTTATTTTTGTATGTCAAAAGTGACATAGTTTCACTTAAAAGCACAATAGCACTCAGTTTGAGCTTTAACATATGGAATTCGCAAATCATCATGTATCGGATTCTGAACCGGGCGTTTTGAGTTTTGACCTCCTGTGGGAGGAGAAGTGACTAAATTGGAATGAAATAACATCTGAACAAAGTTGGCAATTCTGCGTATCTCAATTAGGGAGGATGGGATGCTCCTCTCTATTTCAGCCCCACTGACTTTTTCTGAAAAGAGAGCGGTACTTTTTACATTCTTCTTACATTCAGGGGAGCGTTAAGTATCAAACAAAGAGGCTACAGCTCTAAACACTAACTCTAAATTCACAGAACAGAGCATATCCAGTGAAAATGAGTAGTAGACACAAATACCATCTATTAAGCTTTTAGCCCAACATTAACTATATTTTTGGAGATCCATAAGGAGTTTGAAACCACTTGAATTATGTTTCTGCTGGTGACCTGCATAACAATGGTGGTCCTAAGGATTAACATGTATGAATATGGAAGTTGAAGAGTAATTGTTTATAAGCCATTTGGAAGCAGCTGACACTAAAGAGAACCCCAGTGAAGGTAGAGTGATGTTCAGAGATTCCTGTTGCAACATTGGTAGAATCACATTGCTCCCCTCCTTTAGGCAGACGCCAGTGTGCTTCTACTGTAATGTTGACTCCCATCAGCCATTCTGTTTAGTCTGTTGCTCTCGTGCCTTTTTCTCATCCTCATGACGGTATGTTCTGTAGTCTTCAGTACTGTATAGCTGTCACTTTGCCGTCACCTCCTGCCTCATCCCTGTCTCTGTGTAAAGCTGATTTACACAGTTGTACTGTATGTTAATTTATGATCTCAAGGATGACTGTAAAAAAACAAATTGGTAAGTGGTTAAAGTAGAAAGGTTTTTTCCTCCCCTCACACTTCACAAAAGTAAGCCAGCACTTTTGATATTTCATATCAAAAGATGCTAATCGTGCGGTTCCAGATGCTGCTTCATGTTGCTCACAACACAACGGTAACGCTGCTCCATGTGTCTACAGTGCTTCGATTTAACATCAACAATTAAGCCACAGCCATAAAATCCACAATCACACATGCACTTAAACCTTTTCCCTGTTTCCCATCCGTCCTCTTTCAACTCTCCTTTCTCCATGTATGCTCTTATTTGCGTAATCAGTAAAGAACCAATATATTTACAGCTTTATCATCTTATATTTGCTATCACTGTGCGTTCCTGCAGTTTTTTCTATCACTACATTGATTGTCAGACTCTTTGTCAGACTTTTTCAAAGTACCTCAAAAGATGCGATCCCCTCCACGAGGTCGTTCGCTGCCACAAACATGTGTCACCTTCCCTTTACAGATCTGGAACTCATCAAAAAGCTAAGGCTCATCCCTCTCCTCTCCCTCCTCCTCCTTCCCCCTCTTTGCTAACATCCATGTGTCCTTTGTCATAAAAATGTGGAGATGACGTTAACCTTTGTTGTCGGCATTGGCTGTCTTTGCTGCTCATTGACTTGTTCCTGGGACAAAATGAACTCCTCTGCTCACTTCTCTCATTCGTTTTGCAACCCCCCTCTTCTTCTCTTCAGCTACTATTGAAGCTATTGAGGCTGACGAAGGTAAATGGGTCTGGCCGCCCTCTTCTGTTGCTTTTCATGGCAATAGACAGGGGGCTCCACTGGGTTTTCATCCATCTCGCTGGTGCTTGAATAGAGTGTGTTGGGTGTTTGGGCTAACAAAATGTGGCATAGTATTAACAGAGAACAAGAAGTAAGTAATTAGGAAATCCTGTGGTCACTGATGTTTTAAAGGGGAACGGATTTCATAGCACAGACTTCAAAATCACAGAGTGATGTTGAGTGAGTGCAAAGCAAATACTACATGTCATTTTTCATGGAGGTCTGCAGGTTATTCTCAGCTAACACATAAAAAAAAGATAATAATAATAATAATGTATTTTTTGCATTTCCGAGAAAAATTCTACACCTGTATTTTTCCCATAAATAAATAAATACAATTTTAGCTATACCTTCCTTTTCATTTTCAGTTTAAATATTACTGTTCATGCATCTTTCATGGGAAATGATCAGACTATGCAGGTTCAGGATCTTGAGGAAATTCACACTCACGTTATGTGGGAGGTGTAAATATATGGCCATCATCAGGTCATCTGGCAGCTGTACTGAGCTCCTACCAGATACCAGAGGCACCGGCTGGGCCAACTTAATGTATCCTGTAGAGCTAGACCGCTAAATTGGCCTGACCCATGCAGTGGCTAATGTTAATTTAATGTTTGTATCGGCGTATATGTCAGGCGATAAGTAACAACATGTTGTGTTACAGAAATGCTCAAATATGTTTGAGGTATTTAGAAAGATTGTCCACCAGAGAGCACTGGCATATATATATTTATCTGATTTTTAAATTCACAAACATCAGTATCGGCCAAAATCCAGCATCGGTCGGGCTACAGTATCTAAAAGTAATACAGTGCTTGGTAGATCTTGTCTACGAGTACACAACCCTAATGTCTTGTAGAATATAGACACCGAAGGAATCAGCAGATTTGCGTAAAATCTTAATGTTAATAAAGTCACAGAGAGGCTTTTCAGTTGTGTGATAGGTTACACTCGCTCTCTTATCTAACGCTGTATAAAGTTTGCCAGAGGAAGGGAGTCCCTTACACAAACAAGTACTTCATTTAAATCACTCAGCATGCTACTTTTAATGTGCCCCCTGCTCTGCCCTCACACAATACAGTGAAGTCTTGCTATGAAAGCTTATAAAGGTATTTCCCCTTTGAAACCACTGAAGCAGTTGTGCATTGTTGTTGCTGTTGTATCCATATGATAATACTACAGTTTTCTTTAGAGTTGAATCCGAATTGGTAGAGAAAAACGCTCCACAGGAAATCCAAATTGGATTCTCCCTAAAAATCATTTTTATTGACATCGCCTTTGGCGCAAGAACAACCTCAACTGCGAGCTAAATAGTAGTTTGCCAGCTGCTATTTACGTTGGAATTGTCCAGTATGTCCTCTGTAGCCCCATAGAGGACAGTCCATTGTAGTGTCGAGACACTTCTCTGCTTCTCTCTCCATGTGGATCCTCTGTGGCCCTGCTGTGTTGTGTTCTTTCCTGTGAGCTGCTAATAACCTGTGTCTGACCTGTGCTATGCAGCAACACAACTACGCTACCCATCATGCCCCTCTCCACGCTCCCCAATTTGTCGTCTAAAATTACACCCCTCCTCATTCTAGTAACGGGTCATCTTCTTTGCGATCATAGTTTTTATCACCATTAAGACTCCCAGCCTTTATGAAAGGTGGAAGTAACGAAATTGAAACTTTTTTTGTCGTTAAAAATGGGCTGAAATGAAACTCGATCAAGCTGAATATTGGAATAATAACAGAAATCTCCCATTGAATTGAATAAAACAGTGTTGAGTTGTCAAATGTGGTGCCATTGCATCAAATCAGCCTGATTTTATTCATTTCAGTGGTATCTTAATAAACCATTCTTCTTCCAATTCCATTATTCAGTTCGATTGAATTTGATCTTGTTTGTATTGAACTCCAGTCTAAATCGCATTGTGACCTCCACCCCTCATAACCTCCAGTGAACCCTTAATTGCTGCATGCTCCAAGCAGACTGAACAAGTCGTTAGCACCCCAAGTACCTCTGTAGTGTCTTTGTACGTGAGCTCAGTATCCACGTGGTTCTATTTTGTGGAAGTGAATGTCTCAGTGGGCTCCACTCCAGTGTTTTATTTTTTCCTCCCCTTGTCCTTTTTTTTGTCTCTTTGATCATTCTCCTTCTTCCCTTCATTGTTTTTTTAATCTGTGACGTGACGGGGCGATCTGGACGTTCGGGGTCCTCAGGTGTTCTGGAATGTGCCATATTTTTAAACTCCTATTTTTTTTGTGCATACAATGTTTAAGATTTACAAAATAGTAGTACAAGATGACCATTAGATGGTCCAGTGTTGTAGATGTCTTTTTGAAACATGGATTGATGGCACGGTGAAAACCTGTTGACCCTGATGCCAGGAGTCCCCTCTATAGATTTAGAAGGATTATTTAATCCTTTTGTCTGTGCAGTTATATCATTTTGAAACTCTAATAAATGGTGTTAATGTGTTGTCATTTCATAAAAAGGAGTTATATCCTTTGATATTAATTGTTCATCTGTTATTGAAGCACTAAACACTCAAAATGACCAATATGTAAATATGCTGTACAGTATATGCTGTTGCTCATTAAAAACACAACACATTGAAACAGGTTGAAGAGTTAGTTCAGCCTGATTAGCACAGCTTCGTGTCGCATCATACACATCTTAGTTTTTATGTTCAGTTGAAGGAATAGGTGGATATTTTGGGAAATATGCTTATTGACTTCCTGGCGTAGAGTTAGATGATACCACTCTCACATACAGTGTGTCCGTTCAATATAAGGCTACAGTCAGCAGCTGGTTAGCTTAGCTTAGCTTAGCTTAGCTTAACTAATATGCAGCGAAGTGTTAAAATGACTGCAAAGAATTTAATTCCACATAATATCACAAATTGTTGATTTTACACGTTGTTTGCTGATTAAACAAACATAATTAATCGTGTTAATTAGTGAGCTGTAGAGGTGCTGGTAGGCAGATGTTGTTCCCTTCAGACAGAGCCATGCTAGCTGTTTCCCCCCTGTTTCCAGTATGTATGCTAAGCGAATTGAACTTCTCATCCAACTCTACCTAAGAGAGCGAATAAGCGTATTTTTCCAATAAAAAACTATTCCTTTTTAAAGCAGGGATCAACATCATGCAGTTATCATTAATGTTAACGAACTTGTCAGTTACTCATTTTTCATGGATGGCTTGCAGTTGAATTAGCCAGCAGCTCCTCAGATGCAGTCTTTATGTCGTCCTTTTCTGAGTTTTTTGTTACAACAATTCCATGAACCGAGACCAAACCAAAGATAAGCCAAATCTGGTGATGTGTGGGTGAATGTGAGCAAGTGTGACCCCATTCTTTTCATCATTTAATCTCTCCCCTCTAAAATCACTCCTGATTTCTCCCCCATTTCTCCCTTTTTTTTTCTTGCATCTCAACAGCCATCAAAGGCTTCTCACCCCAGCACAAGATCACCAGCTTCGAGGAGGCGAAGGGGCTGGATCGCATCAACGAGAGGATGCCGCCGCGGCGAGACGCCTTGCCCTCCGACGCCAGCCTCAACTCCCTCAACAAGGCCCTGTCCTCGGAGACCAACGGCACAGACGCCAAGGGAAGCACCAGCAGCGGCAGCAACATCCAGTGAGGGCCAGCAGCGGGCGCCACCTTGGCCCAACGGGGCTGCACCGCCCCCAGCCTCATCACGGCCCGCCACCACAGAAAAAGGGGCAAAGGGTGAAGGAGTGGAAAGGAGGGGGAGTGTTAAGAGAGTGGAGGGGGGGGAGGCATCTATGGCTCACACTGGGGGGACATCTCACTTGCTAGTCTTTGGATATGCCTTCAAAATATTAGTTCATAGTCAAATCTGCTAAGTTATTGCCGGGTCACATTTCTGAACGGTCAGGCCTTTATTGTGCTTGATTCTACACCACAGCGCAGTATGTCAGAGAGAGAGAGAGAGGGAGAGAGAGATCTTAAAGGTGATTTATTTTCTTTTTTTTTTCTTGAAAGACCCTTGCTCATTTACACCGGAATGGAAAGTCGTGTAACTTCTTACTAACTATTGTACGTTTACAAAAATACAGCACTAAAAGGACAGAACATGAGATAATGTTTTTAACATATAAGGGTGTACAAACTAAATAAGGACTATTTATTGATAACTTTTTTTTGCTACTCTTATAAAATAGCTCTGAAATTAATTAGGCAGTCTTAAAAAGAATGTTGCAATGTTGTCAAAATGCCAAATGGAACGTTTTATGGTTTTGTACATATTATGCTTACCTCAGGTTCTTTTGGTGTGTGCTTTGACCTGATTTTTCTGTATAATGGCTAAATAACTCGGTAATGAATACCTATTTTCTTGAGTTTCATAACTGGAATTTACATTTACCTATCTATCATTTGCAAATATGTTTATTTTTTGTCTCTTTTGGAAGGGGGGGAGGGGTAGATTTATTGTGGCTTGCTGGAATTGAGTGTTAATTTTTCTCTTTTTAAGTATTGCGAACAAAGTAAAAATAGAGAACCTATATTGTGTAAAAAAAGAATACAATAAACTACAAGTGTCTGCCTATGCATGTTTTATAAAAATCAAACAAAGGAAATAGAAAATCTGAATACCTTGGCTGTGGAAGCCTGTTTTGAAATATATTGCGCTTTAGTGAACATATACTGGATATACCTGCATACTTTCAATTAACACCATAATGCTCTATGCCTTCAACTTCTTTTGTAATTGAAGCATTTAATTATCTAAGATGGATGAGAAATCATATTTTTAACCTGCGCTTGTAAGTGCACACAGTCCAATTAAGCATGTTTGACAATTCTTGTGAGGTGTGTGGTTACATGTGTAACTCAAAAATGCATGATTAGCTGTTTGTGTCATATAACAGGTAAATCGGTTTTGTTCTGTTTTGTAAATGTGCCACAGAAAGTGTAATTTGATTATTATTATTATTATTATTATTTGGAACTCTGCTTTGTATATCAGTTACAGGTTTGATACTGCTCAATACTTTAAGATGAAACAAAAAAAATTACTTCGATCTTTTTTAAGAACTGCTTAAGTGCCCAAGTAATTCACTACACGACATGAAGCCTTGCTTTTGTAATTTAACTTCAAAACTGTTGGCAGATGAGGCATGCACTTGCAACTATGAAAAAGTATTTTATATAACTGTTCAATAAAAATGTGCATGAATTTCAACTTGAAATGAACCCGCTTCTCCTGTATGTGTGTGTGAGTGTATGTGACTCAGGCTGTCCTGCAGTCCTCTGCCAATAAATATGCAACCATGTAAAAAATCAAATACATAATACACATAGTCCTTGGGCATTTTTTGAGTCACAAGTGAACAAAGCTGTATTGTGGAGCTACGTGTTGCTCTTTGTTTTCCAACTAGATTACGGGAAACGCACTCGCCATCACCCATAATTCAAGCCTGCAGGGAAATCAAAGAGACAAACACCTCCGAGTTCAAGGGGTGAAAAGAGAGACAGGAGAGAGTTTTAAAGGGCCTTCCATCACTACACCTACTCTGTTCCATGCATATGGCGTTCACATCCATCCACTTAACTGAAAATAATTGGCCAGCAGTGTAGATGGGATATTGTTCCTTGGCAGTTCCGCAACAAAGGTGTTTCCTCTTCATCAACCTTTGTGACTTGTTTGATTAAACTATGCAGACGAAGCCAAGATTGCGCAAGCATACCTGTGTACACTGGAGACAAAGGTCTGCAGGCTTCCTCCATTATACAAAGAGAAAATGTAGATTAGAAGGAAGATCATTTTATTTTTTAGATTTGATTTATTGGTTTAACTCAGTGCGTGAGTGTACTTGAAAATAAATTTATTTACTTATTTACATTTATTGGTTTCTTATCTGGAAAGAGACAGAGCTCTCTAAAAATCCAACATACCTCTGCTTTCTTAAGTAGTTGTTCAAATAAATAAAATTCTCACTTACATAAATTAACTCTACAATTGAACTAAGCAGCCTACATGTTCTTGTCCCTGGTTTCTGAAGTGTCCTTGTTTGGTCTCTTCAGCTGAAATCAAACACAATGCTCAAATGAAAGGAAGTAAACTCTGACATCCTGTTTTTTTTTTTGGGAGGGCCAGCTAGATTTTGAAGCTGAGAGGGAATAATATGAAGACCAGCTGAGTTTGATGTCAAAGAGACAATGAAATGAACAGTAAGAGTAGCAGAGTATAGCTATATAGCTATGTTCAGCAGCAGAAAACTTCTTCTCGGTGACATGTCCACAGCGTCTGTAACTCGGTTCTAAAGCCATGATAATCTGGTTTATCATATGAAATGATAAGATGTGTTTTTACAAACACATCTGGGAGTCAAACTACCAACTTAACCATAAGTAGGTACTAGTTTTAGCTTATTTTAAGTAGCCTCAGCAGTCTGCATGGCGACCCATCTATGGTCGTCTCCATGCTTTCTGGAGGCACTGTTACATAAACAATGAAGAATAGTATAACGTCATGGCTGGTATTTGGGCAGCTCCCTTGGGCTGTCAAAACTTGGCTCTTTGTCGCCTTTTCCAGTCATTATTCAACAAAACAATCTGTGATTGTATCTTTTTTTAGTTTGTTTTGTTGATGCATGCATATGACAGTTTTGATGGATCTGAAATGTGTTGCAGTGTGTGTGTCAGTGCCACTATCACTTATTCCAAAATACCTTACATCTTTGTTTATCTTATCGTATAATTACTTACATGCAGTTCTTGGATATTGTTTTTTTTTTTTAAAAGCTTTGTTGACATCCTTTATCGGAGTGATCACAAATTAATTTGTTTTTGCTCCATCAAGGTAGGTGGGTACGTTCCAGTTTCCTCCCAACTGGTCAAGTGGTGTCAGAGTAGGAAAGAATAAGTGATGGGAGTTGGCAATGCATTCAAACTCAAAACTGAGATTCTTGCTAAATGGACACAGGTTTGTGCCTTGTGCTGGTCTCCACAGCCACCCACTTTACGTCAGGAAGGGAAGCCAGTGTATTTCCTCCCCTTCGTTATCTAAAGGAAGTGCCAAAATAAGCATCAGCAGCACAGCGCCCGAGCTTGGGACACCTTTTCCGCTGGCCACTCAGTTGGAATCTGAGGAAGAAGTCTGAGGAGTTCACGGACACAGAATCACCATGAAGACTATCAGGGTTCTTGTCTTCCTTCTGCTCGCATCTGTCCATGTCTTCACACCAGGTGGGTGTTTGAACCATTCAAACTGCTTTTGGCTGGGATACATGCTGTTAGACATCACAGAATTAGAGCTGGGGGCCCTTAAAAGTCTTCAGCTCTCCTTAACTAATATCAGTTAGTTTTAGTGATGTGTGAAACAAAATGTTATCTAATATCTTATAGCATCAAAATATTTCCACAATTTGGGTTTCCTATCAAGTTTACAGGACAGAATATGTATTAGTTGTTGTGCAGCAGTAGTAGTTCTGATTGATTATGTTATAAGTTATACTAATTTTTTTCTCATGTCATTTAGTTTTGTTTTGATATGTACAAAGATAAAGATCACAGTGTTTTTCAAAGGACACTCACACTTTGAACGTTACCTCAGAGACATCCACTCAGAGAGTGTATTTCCGTTCATTCAGGCTGAGATAAGCTACAAAAAGTACAAAAGAAGATCGCAAGTAGATATTTATTTTTCCATGTTTGGTCAAAGTGAGGGTAGAATTTATGTTTTTTTAAGGGTATAATAAACATATGTGCAAATTAGAAGCTCAAGAATGAAAAACCCCAAGAGCCAAGGTGACAAATGAGTGTCCCTTGGTTAAAGGAAAAAGGGGGTGGCTCTTGATTTGTTTGTTTTCCTTGCGCAGAGCCAAAAGAACTTTAACTGTTCTGCCCTGGGCAGATAGGTGATCTAACAGCAGATAGCCAGTGGGGACCAAACAGCCCCCTTCTCTCACAGAGACAACACATTATTGTCCTGAGACCGAAATGTCCCAACTGTCACGAAATCTACTTCCAGCGTTTAGCAGTAAACATCTGGAGGAAACACCCTCGCCCTGGCTGCTGCTCATCCGGCAGAGGCATTTTTTGTAAACTTTATGAGCTTTTCTTTCCACAGCACATGAAGAAAAGCGATGAGAAGAAAATGAAAATGAATAGTTCATTATTAGGCATATGTGGTGAAAAGAATTGGTCTAAGCTATGCAAACACATTAATAATAATAATAATAATCTTTATTTATAGAGCACTTTTCTAAAACCACATTACAAAGTGCTTCACACAAGGCAACAATTTCACAACAAGCAGATCATAAACATTTTCCGATAGAGTAATAACAATTAAAACAAAGGAAACAAATAAAAACTAATAAAACTAATAAAACCAGCAAACGGACAGTCAGTAAGAATCAAGAAAAATGAGGAAAAGCTTTCCAATAAAGGTATGTTTTAAGAAAAGATTTAAAAGAGGTCACTGATTCTGCCGACCTGATGTCCTCAGGCAGCTCGTTCCAGAGCTTTGGGGCTCTGACTGCAAACGCTCTGTCACCTCTAGTTTTCAGCCGTGCTTCAGGAACAGATAAAAGACCTCTGTCCGAGGATCTCAGGCTACGTACTGGCTTGTATGCAACTAGGAGGTCAGATATGTAAAAGTCAACAGTAAAATCTTAAAATCTAGGCTAAAGCAGGCGTAATGTGGTCACTTCTCTTGGATCTTGTTAAAAGCCTGAGTTCTGTACAGTCTGGAGTCCATTAATAGATTTTTGGTTGAGGCAGGTGAACAGGCTGTTGCAATAGTCTAGACGTGAGGAGATGAAGGCGTGTAAAATGGTCTCTGTGTCATTAAAAGATAAAATGGATCGTATTTTGGCTATATTTCTAAGATGATAAAAACAAGACTGCACAAGCTGAAGTTAGTGTCAAACCAAACGCCAAGATTCTTTGGAACAGGCTTAATGTGTTCTAACAGGGAACCAGCAGATGGCAGGATTTGTTTTGCTATGTTCTGGGGGCCAATTACAACAATCTCTGTTTTGCTGGAGTTAAGCTGCAGAAAATTTTGTGACATCCAGTTTTTGACATCACATAGGCAGTCAGTCATGTAGTGAACTCATGCCAGGATCAGTGGCTTTAACGGGCAGGTAGATCTGCGTGTCATCGGCATAGCAACGGAAGGAAACACCATGTCTGTGGATAATATGTCTGAAGGGAAGCATGTACAGAGAAAAGAGAATTGGTCCCAAAACTGACCCCTGAGGGACACCATACTTGACAGGAGCAAAAGATGACTTGTTGTTATTAATGGAGACATAGAACCTCCTGTTTAACAGGTCTGAAGAGAACCAGCTGTACCAGATATTCCTAAATACTTGAGGCTTGACTTGACTTGAACTTGTCTAGAATTAATTATGGCTTGGATTAAGACTTGGTTTTGACTTGTCTGGAATGACTTACAGGACTCGAGAATTGCTTTGAAATACTTAAGACTCACTTGGACTTGTCTTGAATTACTTAATGGACTTGACTTGACACATGATCCAAAATAGTCTATAATAATACAGAGGCTTGACTTTTTTCTTGAATTAAAGTTATCGAAACCTGACTTAACTTACTTCAGGGACTTGAGACTTGGACTTGAGGCTTGTTCTGAAATGCATGAAAAACCTGACTTGGACTTGTTTTGATGACTTAAAGGACTTGAGACTTGACTTTACGTATCTCAAATTACATAAAGAACTTGATATTTGCTCTGAAATACTTGAGTCCTGACTTGGATTTGTTCCAAATTACATAAGGGACTTTAGACTTGACTTGGACTTGCCTCAAAAGTCTCTGGCAAGAAGAGCTGCTTTTTCATTCTAATGAGACTCACGAGCCAGACAGAGCTGCATGTGGTCTTTGCTGAAACATGCAGTTCAACCCTTCACCGGGGGCTCTGGTGTGAAATATGTTGAATGGCATCATAGCTGACAGTAGTGAAGACACGAAGCTTGGCTGCACAGGTCAGGGGACAACAATAGTGTGTCTGGGACAGGATGCAGCTTCACGCTGCAGTGCTTCAAGCAGAGGATATCCACCTCAACATGCCACAACCTCCACCACTATCTTGAATTGTCATCCCCTGTCTGACACTTTGAGCAAGGGCACACCTTCGTCTCAGACACTGGGCTTTAAAGTCTTGCCAAACAGGAATGATGCAAATATGCAACTGTGAACTTAAAATAGAGAATCTGTCTGAGGAAATGTTTCACGTAGACAAACTTATTCTGGTGATGGAAGCATTCTTATTTCCTAGATATCACATTAGTTTTAAATATTGCGCTCTGACCTCAGACAGTGAGGATGTAAGGCATACGAGCGAGCAGGGTGGTTAAGTGATCGCAGTGACTGTGAGCACAACGCTGGCCAATAGCTTCAGTGTTGCTTACATGTGGCTGAAATTAGTCTACAGAAACAAATGTTGCTGTAGACCCCCCCAAATAAAAAATAATAATAATACCGCATTCACAGTTTTGTTTCTACTTTACAATTTCCTCAGTTGATTCAGCAGACCCCAAAGAAGAAAACACACCAACAGTAATGTCACCAGGTAAGTATAGCATTAAAGCAATAGTTCTCCATTTTGGGAAATACACTTACTTAGAAACATAACCAGAGTTGAGTTCTGGTTTTATTTTTCCACAGATCTTAGAAGAAAAAAAATGTATACGTCAAAGTCTCTCTATTTTGTATATCAGCATCAACAGCATCAGCTGCAGCATCAACAGCAGCATCAACAGCAGCATCAACAGCAGCATCAACAGCAAAAACAGCATCAGCTGCAGCATCAGCTGCAGCATCAACAGCATCAGCTGCAGCAAAAACAGCAGCACCAACAGCACCAACAGCACCAAGAGCACCAACAGCACCAGCAGCACCAACAGCACCAACAGCACCAACAGCACCAAGAGCACCAACAGCACCAGCAGCAACCAGTGAAGTTCCCATTGCTCCTCATAATGCCACCAGAGAAACTCCTGAGAGCAGTGAGTTTGCATATAAGTTAGATAGATAGGTTGGTTGGTTGGTTGGTTGGTTGGTTAGTTGATTGATTGATTGATTGATTGGTTGGTTGGTTGATTGATTGATTGAAATATTGATTGATTTAGTTTCCCTTTTTTATCTAGAAAAACCTGAGCTTCCAACCTCAACAACTGGAAAGACTGCTTCACCTGCAGCATCATCTGCAGACCACACCAGTGCGACCTCTCCATCTGTAGTTGCTGCCCGGCCGGACAATAAAAGTTAGACTTTCTTTGGATTTATTTTACATTTTTTAAATTGCTTTGGTGATGATACACAGCTGTATGTCACAGTTTTAACAGGGTTTACACACACATGCTGTGGTACAAATTGTGTTAAATAGTTAAGAATTATGCCTCCATCCTGTTTGGAAGAGACAGAAAAAGTTTAAGTAAAAATGATGCAGACTAGGAGTAGGAGGTTGCCAATTGGCCAAAATGAGTAATAACAAATTACTGCCTGAGATTTGTTATATTGAAATGGGATTTTTTTTTCTTTTGTCTATTAACTTTGAAAAAAGACACTTTGAAACCAAGACCTCATCACCCTGCTAACCCAGAAAACAACTCTGAGACCATGACAGACATCAAGACAAGTGACACTAGAGGTAATGATCTTTTGTAATCTTTTTTTTTTATTCAGACAGATGATTACAGTTTGTAAAACTTAATAAGTAATGGGTTTTACTGGCATGAGAGCAAGGCCTGACCATGCTGGATGTAATCTTTTTAAAACAACAACTGCATTTAAAGCAGAATTTAAACTAGTTTGAATTTTGTTAGGACCCGATGACAGCACTGAAAAACCAAACACAGACAAAGGTACGTACCAAAATAAAATAACATCACTTCTTGTTTTTGTGATTGTCTCAAAACCATGTTGAGTTATTTAAAAAGTTGTTTTTATGAAGTTGAATGTAGACGTAAATAGTATTTCAAGTTTGACTCAAATGAAGATACTGATTATTTTCTAAGGTACACCCACCTTTATGGCTTTATTTAAGTAGCCTATGTAATTAATTTCAATATGATAGTATCACATCAAACAATTCCAATTCCAGGGATGCCAAAAAATCAGAATGAAAAGGCTCAAGAGAAAGGCCCTGGTAAGTTAATACTGTACTTCCATACACAGTACTATAATCATTTTTAATCATACTGTTCAGTAACAAGGGGCAGGAAGCTAATCAAAAACACATTGTTTTGAAAGGTTCTCAGACCGGCATTGATGAGAAAGTACCCCCCAAATCAGGTAACGTACTGAACTGTACTCTGCTGAACTTGTCAGTCATACCCAACAAACCATGCCACAAACACTCTATGGTGATTTCATCTGAATCAGACCAGTGAGGTAGCAGTTGCAGCCTCTCAAAGTTTAACAAGAGAGAGACACTGGAGGTGGTGCGAGGCGACACGAAGCCTGTGGAGGAGGAGATTTTTGTTGTACTTTCTGGGATCCCTCTTTTCTATGTCCCTGGCCTCCAGGATCTCTTAGCTTGTAAGCGGTGACACGCCCACCGCATTGAGCACAAACTTCCCTTCCAGTGGTCTACAGCCATGCTAGCAGCTCTGTGAGTGGTGCTTTGAGCTAAATGCTAACGGCATCACAATGGCAATGCTAACATGCTGATGTTTAGAAAGTATAAATGTTTACCATGTTAGAATGTTGGCATTCTAACATTTCCTAATTAGCACTAAATGCAAAGTACAGCTGAGGCTGATTGTCGTGTCATTAATCTTGTAGGTATGTGGTCATGAAATAAAACTTTCACCTGATGATGGCGCTAGATGAAAAGTTAAGGGATCACCAAAGTGATTACAATACATCCTGAGGGGAACGTGAATGTCTGAACCAAATTTTATGGCAGCAAAACAGGCAACAGATGTCGAGACATTTCACTCTTAACGTCGAGTGTCAACCTCATGCAAATGTCATTAGGATCCTTCGTGGAAAAGGAATGTCTGTACAAAAATCAGGGCAATCCACCCAGCAGAATGTGGAGGACCGACTGGCCGACATTGCTATCACTTGAGCTATGCTGCTAGTGCGGCCAAACATTTCCTCTTTTAAAGACAGATGCAACTGCTACATCACTGGTCTGCCATTTGGTTGGACATTAATCTTTCAGAGACGAGTCAAACTAGATTGATGTTGGTGACCGTCTCCTCCAATCATACCCTCAGACAAAAGGCTGTGGTGGATTGTGTTGCCTGCCCTCCTGGTTGGAGCTGCTGCTGCCATTGTCCTCAAATTCAAATGCAAGAAGATCCACGATCACTCAGGTGCACCTATATACTGTCAACTGATTTTTATAAATCTGGATATATTACATAATTATTCATGCATCATTTAAATGAGAAGATAGGCCTACGTATTTTTGATCAGCAAAAATACAATTTGTGTTTGTTAATGTCCTCTCTTGTCTTCTATTAAACAGAAACCATTGACACTGGAACTGAGAAGTAAGTTTTGACTTTGTTGTTACACACTGTATTTAAAAGGTGTGTGAACAACTAAAGCATCCATCCCTGTGTCTCTCCAACTCTCCACAGCGCGTCTTTCCAGAGCAGACCCGAAAGCAACAAAGATGGTGTCATGCTCCTCGGAGTGAAGTCATCAGGCGGAGAAGAAAACGGTGAGCTGTCTTCCGTCTGTTTCCTGCAAGAGTTCCTTCCAAGTTCACTCTGTTTGTGCATTCTTCCATGCCATGGTAAAGCCAGTTTCTCCAGACACAGACCTGCAATTATTCCAGGGAAGTTACAGGCTTTTAATATCTCATTGTACTGTATGGGCTTTTGGGGCTTTGCTGGGCAACAGAAGGTGTTTCCTGTGATTTCACGCCCCCACCCTTGAACAAGCAGCAGGGTTTGAAAGATAGGGACTTCCTAACATAAACACAGATTATTTTGGACAGGAACTATTGTGCAGCCAGTAAATGTCAGTGTGGCCCAGACGATGCAGGCCCATGCATGTTTGTTGGTGGGGTGAATGTATGTGCACATACACGGGTGCGCATGTGTCACACTTGGTTTGTACACAGACTCAGTACCCCTTCACCCCACCCATGAAAAAAAACACATCTGGGCAGTAAATGTCCTACCTTCCTTCCCTAATACAATCAGGCCTACTACATGACTTGGCTGTGAGCTTCAGGGCGAAATGGAACTCTTGCTTTAGGAATTTTGCTGAGGAAGAAAGTGTTTATGTTGTTACAGACTACTGGATTTCTTTGGATTGTAGCTTTATAAATTCTTATCTGACTGCAAAACTTGCTTGTCTTATATACTGCACTCTGCACAGATGAAATCTCACAATCCCACACTCATGAACCAAAAGCTCGCTAATAAAACGAGCTTTTTTTACTGGCTTAATGAACTTAGTATCAGCACCATAAAAATGACCCCTCCTAACAGTCCTAAATTGAAAGGTAATATAATGATTTAATAAATGTATAGGCAGTTTGGCTTCAGGAAAGTGTACAACTGGTTTCAGATAACCTTTCTGGATCAGAAAACAAGTGGGAACATTTTCAACAGGTACCACCTCCTTAACCATGGTGACCCCATCCTACACTGCACATAGTCAATGTAGCACTGCCGACTAGTGTTGCCTTGAAAAAGAAGGCACAAATGATCTTTTCAAAACACAATTCAGAGCATTATTTTGACCGTTTTTTCAGGTTGGATAAAGGTCTAATTGTTTGATCACAGAGATCTGCTTTTATCCTAGCGTGGATTCATCAGTCACCTCTGTTGTTATGTATGTTTCAGCTGCTGCGAGATAAAAAGAAGGGCTGCAACATCAAGATCGGCCAGTGGATGAGTCACACCTGTCACCCACACACTGCTGGACTGGAGGAACTGTTTAAATGATTTAGATATTTTTGTTTTGGCGGGGGGGGGGGGATTCTGTATGCTGAAATCAGGGTTTGTGACTGTGATCATTAATCTCAATCGCATCTCAGAGTAACTGAACTTCTTTTCAACCACGTTATGTTCCTACGGACATAATGCAGTAAATCTCTTTGAATTGATAACATAGGCTAAATACTGTAAGAAGATAAATCATTGCGTGTGGAATATAGTAAATAAAAACTTAATCTATGCACCCTTTATTTCAGTACACTGTTGACAAAGACAAACCTAAATACAGCTGCATATCTCATTTTCGGTCTACATGTTGGGCCACAAAACACATTTTCTGGACAGTGCACTGACCTCAGATCCATCACATATATGATGTAATAAATCACTGTTCTTTTCTTAGTTTCATAATTATGCTTTGGCTATGCTGTTACCTGTCTTTTTTTTATTATTATTTTGTAGATGTTTTGTTTTGTTTTACATTCAGTGTCACCAAAAGACGGCAGAAGAACAGGCTCTCTTGAGGTTCCACCGGGCTTCTCCACCGGAAACGTTTTCAAGCCAACAATCTTTCTTTGCACGACTGTACTGTACAGTCACCAGAAATTTTATGTGTGCATGTAGCTAAAGTCAACGTAATAAGGAGGATTTGAAGCAGAGGGTTGTATTTAAAGACACTGGAACTGCTGTTTGGCTGGAATTTGTTGCTGTGTACCTCAGTTTCCTCAATAAATCACTAAATGGTTTGGTTTGGTTTAATGTCACAAATGTTGAATGGCTTGAAATAGTTCTTTGACTTTTGAAAGCTTTGTTCGACAAGATATTTGTAGCAAAATTAGTAATACAATCCAATAACATAGTGCAGTACAGTGATAGTTATTTCAGACTATCTATGCCATGTAATAACTGAATCATTTTAGCTTCAAAATGATACTGTCAGTTATGACACTGGACTTCAAAATCATCAAACATTTAGTAATTCTGCCAGTTTAGACAGAAAAATCTGCCATGTTTGTCTTTTTAAAATGAGGCGTAAATACACTGTATGTAACACAGATCATCACCAACAGTGTCAGCGATTCACCACTAGAGGGAGCAGGCAGTCAACACAAGACAAAGAAAGCAACCATGGTTTTGCCCCAGTTCATAGGCTAGTGTTTATTGCAGAGAGGTTTCATGAGGTTGTTGACAGAGGAGTGAGATTTAGGCAACCAGTGTAAAAATCTCGCTCTGTGTGAAGATCAAGCATGTGATCTTCATAATATCGTGCTCATACAGCCCAGCAGGACAGATACGCTCATAAGCAATGTCACCAGATCTTTACATAGTGATTTTTTATATATGGTATAAATTCAAATGACTTTTGCCATTTTGTAGCCATGACCTCCCTTTTGAATGGATTCACACGCAGGCTTATGAGGAGTGGCTGCAATGTGTGGCCGTTGTAAGCTGAGACTGTGGGCACATGTCCCTCAAAGAGGCAGTGAGCAGATTGGCAGAAGGCCCATCACACACAACTATAATGCCTTACCATCTGTGGCATGGGCTGAGTTACATTCAGGATGCCATGTCAGGCCTTTCTCCTTCAGCTTGACTCTACAGTGTTCCGTGTCCCTCTTTAGGCCAGGTATCTACTCATCTTCACTTTGAATTTTAAAGTGGAGCTAAGCCTCTGACAGTGAAAATGTTACCTTTACAATTAATTTCAACCAAGTGCCTTTTTCTGTTGTTACAAACCTTGTTGAATATTGCCTTTGTAAGGCAGCAGTCTACTACTGCAGCAAAAGTACTGAATGCTTCAGGGAGCTAATGGATCTCATTTCCACATATTAAGTCTCTAAATCTGTAATGTTTGCAGCACAGCAGTGCAATTGTACATTTAAGCACAATGAAAATTGCTCCCTTAGGAGTGTTTTTGGTTTGGTTTGGTATTTTGGTGTAGCTACTGTGCACGTCCCACTTTTTTAAAATTCAGGATGCCTTAATTAGACAACATTTGAAATGTGGTGTTACTGCAGAGAAAATGTGTTTTATTGGAGCCCTTGTGTTTGTCAAACAAACAAAGTTCATTGGCTTCAGTGGGCTTTGGTCTATTCTACTGCCTCATGGTGCTCATTTGTGTCAAAACTACACAGCTTTCTCAGTTGCCAGTGACATACACAGAAAGAACGTCAAAGAGAACATTACATCAAAGATGCATTAAAACCATCTGTTAACATAAGTAACAGTAGATGCAATGTTTTTCACAATTTAGATTCAATCACAGCAATAGCTGTAAGGGATTGTATTGGGTATCTGATATTTGTAGGTGGGTTGGACTTTCTTTTGATGTTCTAAATAATAAAAATACCATGCAACACTTGGTATCACACTAAATACTACAGTTAACTGCAAGAGTGTGCTGTTAAGGACAGAATCAGTTGAAGAGGAGCTGTGTATAACAGCATGAACAGGAACATGATTTATCTGAATAAATGATAAATAAGGGAATATTTTGTCTGCTGGCTGTAAGAAATAAAGATATCTTATACTACTTTTTTTCCCTTTTTTTACGTGAGGGAACTTATTTCTTTACTTAAGATATCTAAGCTGTGTGTAAGACCAGCAAGCCTCTGATATGCACGAGGAATACTCCTGCACATGCAACCAGTTATCTCCCATGGAGATAGAGAAATGCAACTCAGCAAAAAAGGCTCCTCTTGTTAAATTTCATGGGGGAGAGAAGCTGGTGTGGCAAGCGGCACGTTTCACTGAACAGAGAGCGGGGCCAGCCTGACATACCGTACCAGGCATCTTGACGGGGGATAACAGAAGGTTGATCTCAAGTGCGGTGGATTAGTAACCTGAAACACAGCACATTTTATGTTTTGCCGTGCTCAGTCTGGGAGACAGGAGTTGGCACATGGAGCAAATTCACAAGCAGATTTTGGTTGACTCGCCTTACCAACAGGGAGTGTTTAGGTCAAAAGCAGAGGCGCTTCGCATTACTAGCCTGGTCTCTGCTCTGTTATTGTCATGGCAAAAGAGAAAGATTCATTTCACTTTTACTAACAAGTGAAATCCAACTGAGATTACAAGTCCTTATCAAGCTCTGGCCGCTGTGACAGGAGCACAGAAAGCTACAAACAGATGGGACCCCAGATAAATAAGCAAAGTTAACATAGATATCTTCCAGACATCAGACAGTTGAGTCCTGAGCTTTAAGCTGCACAATATTATTTCATGCATGAGTTCAGAGATCAGAAGGGCTTTCTTTGTGAACTCCGTTTGAGTAGTTTGGGACCTCAAACTATAATTAGCGCCATACTATCTTCTCACAAAACATAAAACATGGCTGGAATGGTTGCATCCCAGAAAGGCTTCACGGCTGTGTAAATAAAAGTCACCGTGTTTGCCTTATTCTCAAGATAGCATGTTGATTGGTCCCCAAATGAGTTGCAGTTGTATGAATCTGCTGCAAGGAAAGGCAGCTTTATTTATATAGCACATTTCACACACAGAGGCAATTCAAAGTGCTTTACATAGGCAAAGAAAAGCATTAGAATGACATTCATACAGTGCAGTCTTTCACTTGTGTTGCTCTCACAGCTAAACATGGTAATTTCATTGCCCTGAATTTACTGCTTTATATATGACGGTATGCATCTAGTGTAGACACTGATGTTATCACTGCACAACAAGACCCAGGCTTGCACATTGTTGCAAGTTATGATCAGCATCTGCAGATAAGAGTTGGACACTGTAGGGACAGGTTTTAGGCACTGTGTCTGTGTGTGACTATAACAAAACTTTTTTCATGAATACAAAGCTTGTATGTTTCAGTGGAGCTCACTCTCAAGATTCTAGGTTTTTATAGGATATAAAGATATTGAATCTGATGTTATTTTCAACTGTACGTGGTTGACCTGCATGGATGTCTGTTTTTAAAAAAAAATACTTAACAAGTCTATTCCCGCTTGTTAACTTTTTATGATACATGTGGGCCACTGGGTCTGAATGATAGCTTTCTCAGCAACATAGTGACCTTAACATGCATTTAGGTCAAAACCTAATAACCACTACATTTTTAAACTGTAGTCTCAGTGTCTGGTTCGGAAATGTCATCCATGCATACATGATGAATTATCAAATATTGTTATTATTCATTTTTCATTATTTCAAACTTTCAAATACTTTTGAGGAAAGTGGGTGTAAAATTGTTGTGTTGGGGCATTAAATCCTTTTGGTTAGTTGACTGTGTATCCTTACAGTACATCAAATCAATGAGGGGGATGGCTGATAAATATCAGAAAAACACAGGGACTATCAATTGTCAACCGATCCAATGACCTAAACCCTTGGTTTCTTGGCAACAGCAAACTAATACACATTTCAAGCATAGTAATATGACAAAATATTCCAGTATTCCAACATATTTCATATTTAAACTTTTTTATTCCATAAACAAACTGTTAAAGAAATGTATTCACATTAAAACCTGCTAAGATTGCCTTGACATATTCCCACACCAAGTTAAAATGTATCAAACAACCTGAATGCTTTAAGGCCTTTTTCACATAACTTTAAAAAAATGCTTAGCTTGCTTATCTAGCACGTTACACAGTTACGTGCCTGTGTCTGCAAAGGCAGTAACACTAGCTAAAGCATGTGACTTTTTTTTCTGAGGCATATCTTGTTCTCCCCGTGTGACTGGAGGAAAGCTCTCTCTCTCTGAATGTAACAACAACGATATTGCCAAAGCATAAGGTAATATTGAGATTAAAAATAAACATAAAAAAGCAATTCATAAAATCAAGAAAACAGCAGAAAACTTATATACACATATATAGCTAAGTCTGCTGCATGTCTGCAATATAATCTGTTGCTTTTCACTGTCATTGAGATCTGTGAAGTTATGGTATTTGGTATTTAAGTTGGTATTCTCTCTCTCTCTCTCTCTCTCTCATCCACACTCTCTCCACTGGATTTCATTCCTCCAGGGGCAGGAATGGAATCTCAGATCCAGTTACTGGGAGAAAAAATGCTGTTGAGACAGTGCATGATGAGTGATAAACTGCTGATGAGCTGAACAACTGTGCTCTGTCTTTTAACCTGCCAAACGCGCATACACATACAAATACAGTAAGATAAGACATTTTGGCTCTGTAAACCTATAAGCCGGAACTTCCTCATTTAAAGGACCCCCAGATACGGTGGGAATAGGCCACATACAGTATGTCTGTTTTGATTTGTTTTGGATATCCATCTGGGAAAATGTTTTGCTTATTTTGCACATAATTACATGTCTGTCGGAGGTGAAAGCCACTCAGAATAGATTTAATTCTCCGAGCTTCTATTTTGGGGTATTTTTTCATAAGACAACCACTAATAATGCTTCATTTCACTGCAGACCCCTGGACCCTCTTGGATTGGCGTGTGAGGGTTACAAAGCAATGCTCTTGAGCTCAAGCCAAGAAACTCCATATTCATGCTTCATGCTTCTGCCTCTTATTTCAAAACCAGTACCGTGTTGGAATGTGTTAATCCTGCTGAAAACACTGCCCGTGCCCCTGTGTTTAAAATGTAGATTGTTCTTTTCAACAATTTTTTTTGTTAAAATTGGAATAAATACAACATTTTATGTATGACGTTAGTTGTCTAATCATAGGAACTTGAGTTAGTTTGCTATATATAGAATGTTGCATACCTGATACTTGGTATTAAAAAAACACATCATCATTTTAATAAAGATACACAAGAAAAAAAATATTTCCTTAGCTTTCATGGGCTGTAAAAACAAAACAAAAAAAACATTCTTAAATCCTTGCATAAAGACTATTGTATTAATTTTGTGTTCAAAGAATGTGAACTTCTATTTGTGCATCTTTATTATTAGGTTACTGGTGCTACATGGTTGCACTTCCAAAATCTGCTAAAACCAACACGACGTGTGATAGAGAGACCTAACACTGAAAGGTTTCTTTGGCCATCAACCCACAAAATCCAAACATATGTGAGGTTAAATAACGAGTTTCTGTGGCAGAAATAAAGTATTTAAGCAGATGGTATGTTATTTGAGTCTAAATGGACTATTTTGAACATTGGAAATGAATACTGACACTACATAAGTATTTTAATGAAATATGACCAGTATGATCAAATTATATAAGAGGTTGGTTGTCATTCTGTATTTCATTTAAAATCAGCATTTTTTTTGTATTTTAAATAGCTGGTTAAACCTGGTATGAACTGTGTCATTTTTAGTTTAATTTTGGTCAACTTGATGGTGGATTCCAAACTTCACTTCACAGGCTACAGCCAGCATGCTGCCTCGTCCATGTAGCAACACAAATATTCTCCCCAAGTATTGGTCAAATATTTCATTTAAACGCAATTTCGCAGCCAATCAGGGAAGCGCGACCCTTTCCCTCGCGAGGCGCGCTCTGATTGGTCAAACCCTCGGGTCAGCTGAGTGGGAGGAATGTATAAATATTCCTCAGAAGTTTCGGCTTCTGCAGTTTGTTTGTGTGTCTGTGTCGGCGAGCGAGTGCGAATTTATTTATGAGAAACCGTCTGAAATAATTATTTAGCGCTAAAAAATATTTAAGGTAAGTCATTTAATATTCAGACGAAAAGACTGTTAGCTAAACTAATACAGCTAATGAGTTGAACTTCTGTATTGTAGGGGGCGGGTAGCCTAAGTCACTGTTTTCTTGCTAAAGCTTACATTTTGACAGTTTACATGGCTACCTTAATGAGCCACCTGTCTCTTATTGAGCTATAAATAATCCGCTTCGACTGTTGCACTGACGCTTCTACGTCGTTTTTCAGGCTGCTTTGCTAAAACCACAGGAAAAAAAGCCCACTCCTGGTGAAATAAAGACTGTCATCATGGTTGCCACAAGCACATTAAAGACCAAAAGCAGCGACTGTATTTCAGAATTGGTTGACCGAAGATATGACCAGGCTTGCCTTGAGAAAGGTAAACGTACTGGCTTTTTCTGTGTTTTTTTTTGTCTGTATTGATAACCTGCTGGATACTTCCAGTTGTGTGCTTGTTTATCCCTGTGTGGTGCATGGCTGCAGCAGTGGGGGGGAGGGGAGAGGAGGGGAAGTCAACAGAGGATGAAGTCATCCCTTCAGCCTGTCTGCTCAACAACAGCCTGCCTATAATAGCATCTTTACAGGCTTTTTCTTTCCGAACTAGCAAAATTATTTTATCGCAAAACCTACATTGTGATTGGCTTGATTCCTATCTGAAGGTTTCGGACAGTTTAGCAGTCTGTCTGTGATGTTTGTCCTTTTTCTCATGTGAGAGTGTTGACACACATCCACACACTGCAGCCAGAGGGGATGCAAAAGCAGATCAATTCCCTCAATCACTTATTTATTTGTAGTTGATAGACTGGTCAAAACTACAGGAAAACCTTTAATGTGATTTGTGCATGTTGGCATCTTAAAATAGCCATTTATTGCTGCAGTTTGTATGGGGTTTTGTTTTTCAAATAGGAAAGCTTGCATTGGTCCCTAAATGTTGAACTGTTTTCCCAGAACTGGATTTCTGGAATCACTGCCTGGCTGAGCCCCAGAGGAATGCAGATGTCACAGAGGACAGAACCTGTCAACAGCTGGCCAAGATGTTTGAAAACTGCCTGTCGCGAGCCAAGAAGACAACTCTGCACTGCTCCTCTGTGCTGGTACCAGAGAAGCTCACGCGGAGAATAGCTCGCGAGGTCCTACGGCTGGCATCTTGTGAGCCCTGCGGCCTGCGCGGCTGCGTCCTCTTCGTCCACCTGGAGCTGGACAAGGGCTGCAAGCGGCTGGAGCGCATCGTGTACGATGCCACCGTGGTGCCCACATTTGAGCTCACTCTTGTGTTCAAGCAGGACGGTACTGCCTGGCCCAGCCTGCGGGACTTCCTTTTTATGGGAACCTGCTTTGCCCCGACTTTCAGGCACATACTTAAACTGAGTCCAGGTTTCCGGCTGGTCAAGAAAAAACTGTACTCCTCCTCGGCTGGTACCGTGGTAGAGGAGTGCTGAACTATGGGAGGGATTAGAGTGGGATATCGGGTTTCCTGTGGGTAAACTCACTTCTGTCCAAATGTAAATGACACTCCAGTGGTGTCATATTTTCTACAGTGTTTTTGTACAACCTAGTTTGTCGGTTCAACTATTAGTAGCCAGTCGGTTAAGTTTGGAACTTGGGATGTAAAGTTAAAAGTTTATGCATAAATGAGCCTGATAGTTCTGAGTTTGGCTTCAGTGTTTCTAAGTTGTTGTTTTTTTTTTTGTTTGTTTTTTTTGTTTGTTTTTTTAATCAGCAAAATTGTAATATTGTGGGTGTTTGGGTTTTTTTCCTTTTTCTAATCAGAGCATTTGTTGCTCAGACACAGTTTTAAATCATACATTTTGCAGATGAATGTAAAACTATGTTCACATCAACATGTTTGAGAGGGACATACTGTGGGTACACTTAAAAACACTAGCCACTTTGTTGATGCGTCTGTGTGTTTTCCAGATGCAGTGAATGTGTTCAGCAACAGTAAACACACCTAGGCTTGAATAGGAGACTGAAGTCTTTTGGGGGCCATATGTAGCTAGTTGTGTAATGCTGTATTTAGGGGTGCAGATGTTTTTAATACTAAATGTCCTGTGAAGATGCTGCTGTCATGTTGTGGGCTTCTCACACTAGGACAATGTGGATGCCTTAAATGTCATAGAAATGTACTTTTGTCTTTTTTTTTTTTTTTTTTCCACTTGGGTCACAACTATGTGTATGTTTAGTATAAAGGTTTTATTGCATTTTTATTTTTATACCCCCTTCTATAGTAATGCCTTTTCAGTGCAGAGCCTTTATAGATTATTAAAAGGATGGTTCACCCAAATGTAAAAGCTTGTTTTTATGTAATTTGTCAACCGGGACGTGCAAAGAAATTACTGGTCCAGCTAGTAATTTGTGTTTTGTTTTTTGTGAATTCCATACTTTTTTTTTTTTCTTTTTTTTTTATGCCATTTGAACTTCCTGTTGAAGGAAACTAGGTCTTGTCTATCAGACAATAAAAAAAAAAAAAAAAATTAAAAATTAAACCTCTGTTTTGCATTTGTAGACTTGATTTTAGTGCAATTTTCAGCCACAGAACATTACAATGTATATTCTGGAGCCATGAACCCAGCCTGCAACCCTGGAGTGGGCAGGCAACAGGGACAATACAGGCTTTTCAAACTGAACGGGCACAACAAGATCTCTGCAAGAATGTGATGCGTTTATTATGCGTGCTCTGGGCTAGCATGAGTAAAGAATATTCAGCTTCATGAAAGCCACCACTTTATATGCATTATAATTCATAGAAACTTTGGGAATCCCTTTAACATTTCCAACTACAGGGTCTTAGGAAACTGATTCAATTATTGCTCTTTGCACCACTATTTGATATTGAGTCCTTGCACTCACCGGTATTAATATTCCATTTGCTCTGCTCCCACGGGTCTGCTAAGAAACATTGTCAGGTCAAGATTGCACATGAGTAGCAGTTTGTGCACACGCACTGCTGTAGCTGTTTATGTGAGCACATCACCTGCTTGTTGTGCAAACCTGCAGCGTTTGTGTGACATTTCTCTCACTGTCTTTAATAGAGGCGTCTCCATGGCGATTTTGTGGGCCTCTGTTTGTGAGCTTTACAAATGAGATTCAGATGAACCGAAGATCATGACACTTGTGCGCTTGACTTTCTTCTCCAATTCAGCCTCTAATTCTTGTGAGTGCGTGGTTTGAGGCTAAAGTAATCAGGCTACTGACATAATGATGTGCTACTTTATATTGATCGCGTAAAGGTTGTATCAATTGCACTGTCACATCATTTATGCACAAACATCTGAACAGAGTGATGTGGTTACAGTAGGTTAATGGCAGGAGCACATGATCTTGTGCAAGATGCATCACTTGTCATTGTGCAGGGACAAAGCACCAGTGATCATTTACTCAGTGTCACACGCCTGATCCCACTCCCTTGCTGTGCTAATGTGGGTCAGCAATACAAGTTGGCATTGTTGAGCTCATGAAAGTATAAAACACTGAACATCTGAGAGTCACTTGTAAATATACCGCTATACTGTACTGAATATCAAATAAATGTCATATAGATTAGAACACATAACTTTCATTACCCTATTTAATATTCCTATATATAGTTAATCATTTATGCTTAAAAAAAACATTTAATTTTTATCCCATAATGTCTATATATCATAGTTTATCTCAGGTCTCATAGGGTTCTAAATGTTGTCATATTTCCTATAGGATTATTCTTTATATAGCCCTTTAAGTTAAATCCCACCCTAATTGGAACACATTACAACACACATTAAAACTTAACACAATTACAGACTACTCCACTCTTGAATCTAACTGTTTTTAAGTGTGTCCTGTTGTCTGTCTGTTTGCTCGTTAATTGTTTTTTTGTTTGTGCATTTATTCTGTATTTATGTTTTAATTGTACTCACTACTCTTTACGATTTCTACAATGATTCCTCGAGATTTAAATAAAGGTTGAATGAAAGAATGTTGAACCATATATTTGCCATAGAAAAATAGTTTTTATCAAGTAACTATGGCGTGACTGTCTACATAAAGGAATAGTTTGACATTTTGGGAAAAAAACTTTAATTTGCTTTGTTGCCAAGGTTAGATGAGAAGATTGGCAAGAAAACCAGTAATTGAGTGTTTAGCCCAGTCTTCCAATTTATATATATATCTGCAGCCAGATGAGGAAAAATTGGTTCATTGACACCTACGCTAATCCTTCTGTCAGTTGCTGAATTGCTGAAATACCTGCCTACTAAGCCTTATGAGGATCTTAGAAGTCCCTTTTAAAATTAGTCATTTACAGTATATTACATCCTTGGTTTATGCTGTATTTCCAAAGAAAGGCAGAGGCAGCAAATGCTCCTACCAAGGGACACACCAACAAAATGAATCTAGCCTCTAGCCTCATGGAAAAGTACTGAAGGCCTTTTCACGCTCCTGCAACCAAAAGAATCTGAGCTGCACTGTACTGGCTTGGCAGCTCATTCACTGAAGCTCAGGAATCCATTGGTGGTACTTGAGATTCTCAGTGTCAACATGATTCATCTCAGCCTGCACAGTGTGGGTTTTAGTGAGAGTATGTATGTTGTGAAATGGGTCCTT
The DNA here is from genome assembly GCA_002120245.1 of Maccullochella peelii. Classification (NCBI taxonomy): domain Eukaryota; kingdom Metazoa; phylum Chordata; class Actinopteri; order Centrarchiformes; family Percichthyidae; genus Maccullochella; species Maccullochella peelii. The sequence goes on along the minus strand of LKNJ01001232.1, from coordinate 81,244 downwards.
CCCTGCCACAGCTGCAGAGTCACTCACACCAATCAGAATGATCGCACATGCCCACTGCCTACACATTACATAGCGTAGCCTCGGCAGCCAATGGATGTTTACCAGCTTTGATTCACCTCTCCCTCCCCACGGGGTGTCCGAGTCACTGGATAGGCCTGTTTGTTCCTGACTCTGAGCTGGGCTTGATTCCATGTTTCGTCCTGGCCCACAGAACAACCTCTTTCTGGGAAGATGGAAATCTGATGAACGTGGATAAGGGTGCATGCATGTCACACTGGGATCGGGGTTATTTGATGATCCAGATATGTTTATCTGTCTTCTGAGTGTTTGTAATCTATGTAAACAAAGTTGTTTTTTTTGCTTTGCATTATCATCTTTTCTTTGTTATTACAGGATATGCCCAGCCAATCTTATCAGGCTTGGTTGTTTTTGTGTATCTACTATAGTAAAAAATACAGTGGATATAAATAGACATTGAAATATATCCTTGTTCACTCATTCACTATTCCCATATGGCACCAGGTAGCAAATAGGGACTGATTCTGGACAGTCTAATGCAATACTAGCTGCCCTGTGAGACTGTAATGCTCATTTCAAGCCAGAAAACAAAAAAGGAGGCCAGAAATGTAAGATTTTACCTGATGGAGGTACCATATGAAAGGCTGTCTTATTACCTAAATCAGGTGGGTTTATTTGAAATATCACAGACTTGATTAATTTGCCCAAATGTCATTTTCTGTCAGGTATGGTCACTTTACACTGAGCCACTGTAAGCAGGGACTGAGGCCTCCATCCAGAGAAAGTTGGACTCTTTAAAAGGTCAGGTTGGTAAACATGAGGTTGCTGCTTGCTCTTTGCTGAAGTTATATCACATGATTTCTGGGTATTGAAATTCAAATCTTTTAAAGAGTGCCTCTCGCTGCCATTGGAGCTGGCAACATGCAATGTTGGTGAGTGGAATTTTAAATCTACTTTGCATTGCCAAGTATCACTTAAACACATTTGCACCAAGGGCAGTCTGACAGGAGTTACCACAGGCTGAGGGATAGTCAATAGTATATCACTGTAGTCATCAGGTATTGAATTTAATCCAACACAGATACACAAGGAAAATGTAAGATATTGTAGAATCTTATTTAAGTTGAGATATCTTTCTGTTAATTGTTTTTTTTTACAATGTTAGCATGCTTACACACCAAACTAAGCTTGTGAACATGGAAAATATACTTTGCATATTTTAGCATTGTCATTGTGAGCATGTTAGCATACTTACTGGTATGTTAGCATTTATCTTAAAGCACCGCTGTGACTGAATACGGTCTCATAGGGCTCATACAGCTAGCATGACTGTAGACTGCTTAGTCTTGTAAAGATATCATTAATGTTAATGTTTTTGCACTCATGAGCCTTGGTCCATGCCATTTGGTAACAAACTTCGGACATGAAATGCTCATACTCTGCTAGCATAACATTACTCTCCTAGCCAAGCACTTTACCATGAATAACCAGTTATGTAAACATATTAAATTATGTTTTATGAACTGTTGCTCAACTTGATCTTTGAAAGAAGTCTGACCACCCATCATCTAAATACAGCATTAAAATGTTCCTGAGCACATGATTTAAAATTGATTGCTGCATGGGGTCAAGATACCTCAAGGTCCTGAGTGGAACACAGTGTGCCTTCCCAAGAAGAGTCTTATTTTGTTTGCCATTTTGGTGGCTTGAATTATGATGTTGAGCACCTCTTGGGTCGATCATATTAGCCATATTAAACTTGAGCAAGACACATTTCTTTTGAGTAACTAAGTAACAAGTGGATGAAGTTCTTAAATAAACCATTACGACTGCTGTAAAATGAAACAAAATAGCCCTAACAGACACATGATGCACATGTTTAACAGCAGCGTATTTCTAAAAAAAAAAAAAAAAGGGTATTTTGAGATGTTGCTATGCTATTCGCAGCAGTGTGGATGGAGTGTGTTTAAAAAACAGTGTTTCTCTGGCCAGGGTGTGACCTTCGTAGGACGCTGCCTCTGGAAGGGTTGCAGCTGACAACTCTTCCATAACTAATGCACTGCTGGCTTCAAACATGGATTTCTCTGGCATCTGACAAGTGGGCGTTGTCTCACTTTCAACCTTTTATGGGGAGCTGCTGGAAGTAGGTTGTTGCCTGGGAGAAATCACCTTCATGACAATGGTCCCTTGCATTAATTATATGAGATCATTCACAATCTAGCGCCACAACTTCTCAAACAGTTTGTAACAACATGTAGAGCTGGCTCAAGGATGACAAGAGCTTCCTCTAAGAGGGGACTGTTATGTTAAATTTCGGTCTACAACATTTGGGCAGCCGGGATGTGAATTCTTTACTACTGATGTCAGAGCGTGCAGAAACATTTTACATTTAGTTAGAAAACATGCATGAAGGACAATCAGATCTGTATTCACTGAACTAAGAGACACTGAATGTGGCCAGCATTGGTACTGAGTGTTTGGTTGGTAATTTTGTGATACAGATGAAAATGAGCTTTTGGCTATATCTGGTACAATACATGTATTGTGTCTCTGCTAAATAAACAGTAAAATAAATAATAACGCTGCTCCCATGGGATTGATTGGAAACCATGACTTTGGTGCAGAGATGTGGTGTATGAAATACTTTACAATAAGCACTGATGAACAGAGCAAGAAGCATTCCATGAATTCAGTGCTACTGAGTCATTGTTAACAGAGGCCCAGTGTATGCTCTGTATTGAGTCGTTCATTTTCAAATGGAGCATCTTTTCTGGCTCAAATAGACCTCATTGAGACTGTACAGCTCTGCACAGTCCAAGTAAACTTCTATCATGCAAAGGGTAGATTGAAGTAAGTGTATGTGCCAAGACAAATCCCTCAGGAAAACATAAAATAAGCAGCCAGTTGGACCCTTGGGAAAGGTTTAAGCAAATCTCTGGTGGCAATCTTGATGATTTCTCTTGAAATTTAAGCTGGGTTGCAAAGAAACTCAGGACGTTAAACAGGAAATGCTTTAGGATCACTGGCCATGTTTTTCTTGCTCATTCTTCTCCAGTAAAATGTAAAAATGCAGTCATGAAACTGTCTTCCCCTGAAAAGCATGATAACTCTGTGGAAATCTTTAGTTTTTGGAGTTTTGAAATTATACGACAATTTAAATACAAACAGGGCACAAATAAAACAGGTATATGTTGTTTTATTTATAGAAATTAACAACTTGCAATGCTTATTACACCACTGTACATGAAACAGCAACTGGGAATTTCATTTTCCATTTCAAGAACTGAATTGTAATTGCAGACCTAATAAAAAATTATTCAGATTATCATTATTAACATATGCTGTAGCTCATTAATTGTTACCTGAGAGCGTGTAGGAGTAGTGAAGTGGCCATGACCCCTTTCACACTTCACTCTTCATTATCATTCATTTAATGCACTATATTATATTTATTCCACTTCAGTATTCACCTAATTAGAATTCAAAATATCCCTTTCTTTAAATAGAACCTGGCCAATATTAAATATTGCCTGCATTATTATGGTTCAAAATAGATATTCAATATTCATACAGTATATCAAAGTATAATTAGAGACTCTTCTTATTGGTGTTGCTATAATTTAACCTCTCTCTTGTTACTTGGCTCATCTGGTGGAACAATAGTTACATCATTCATTATACAGATGAAATGGCGCTAAAGTGTATGTGTTCCAGATTGCCATTCTTAGGATGCTCTGGGTAATTTTTTCCACGGATTCTGGCACTGAAATCAAACCAGCTGTCTTTCATAATGTCAATCAGTTTTGTGGCTCAAGTGCTTCATTCAGTGACTGGACCAAGCAGAATCACTGCTCATAACTGCTGTCATTAAACTTTTAAAGGGGATTTTGTGTTTGTGTGTGTATGTTGGAATCTTTGGTTAATTTTTGGATGCCAGATGGTAACAACCAAGGATTACTTCCTTGGCTGCACTGATACAATAATTACAATTTATGTGAAATAGTGAAACATTGTGTAAGCTGTTATCATTGTTTTGTTTGTTTACCATGTTTTGGCCCAGCAGGTTTGGATTGTCACAGCCCAGAGATCCCACTGCCATCTAGTGGAGAAAAGGAATGACAACAATATGTGACATAACGGTTACTTACAAAAAATATTTTCCATCCAAACTAAAAATATTTTAATGGTTGATATTCTGTATTTTACTACAGATAATTCTTCTTCTTACGTTTTTGTTTTTGTAATTTGTATTGCTTTAGTCAAAAATGTGCGCTCCTTTATGCTTTTGTTTTGAAAGTTTACAGGAAGAGTCATTTATCACTTTGGTAAACTTGACGCTGTGTCCTCCAGTTGTCCGGGGCAACACTAGAACAAGGCGACGCAGACGGGCAAAGTCACGGTTTACTTGAAGTTTTTAACTCATTAGATTTTTGCCTTGATAACTTTTAGACAAATTTCAGTGTTCTGTGTTCTTTTTAATGTAGATAATCGTCACTGAGTGGAAATGCCACCAAAGCCAGCTAAAAAAGGATCAGCCAAAAAGCCCAATGCTGCTGGAAGCGCAGTTGTCAACAAGAACTGGGAGGCTGGTCTCACCAGAGCACAGTTTGAAGAGGTTTGCTGTCCCACTGTCTTTGGTTTACCATAACGTGTGTGTTCAGACATTTATATTTTATCACACAAAGTGAAACTTGTACAGGTTGTATTACCTGGCTACATGTGGTAGCTAGCCAATTGTACAGGTTGCCAGTGTAACTAAGGTAACTACAGTGTTTGATATTAGTGCGCGCGCGCGAGATTTTGACTTTTCATTTCAGGTAGAAGAAAGATAGGATTTAAATTGAGTTTTATCTTCCAAACTGGTCCTTGAGTCAATTTCAATAAGTTTAACAAAGTCACTGGGTAATTTGGTGAAAAATGTGTCGTAACAAACTTCCTGCGTCATTTGTCACCGTAATTAGATATGTAAAAAATTCCATCAGTAAACCTGTGACATTTTATTTTGAAGGTGAGACGTCCTAACCGGAAGTCTGTTATTTCATGTTGAGGTTATTTTAGCGCACTTTTCTCCAGTCAAACTTGCTGGATTGTTCTGTGGCAGTTTCCTCACACTGCAACATTTAACCGTGTTTCTGTGAGTAACGTTTAGCATTCTTCTATCAGTAGAAGTCATGTGATGTAGGCCTACGGCATCCATGGGGCGTATGTTTAGTCCGCGCAAATCCACCTGTCAATTAACTGTAACGGAAATAGGGAGAGGTATATCAGTGTAACCTGTGCTTGTTGACTTGAATGATGTGCGTGTATTAATATGTATTATCCTGGTATTCTAATGCTTTTTTTCAGGAGTCATGGCGGGCCTGTGTGTCTTTGGTGGTTGGGAGAAGTCCTGAGGATGAAGAACCGATCCGGGCTTTGGCTCTGGCCGTACAGCAACCGCTACGCAAACTTTTCAACTTGTTGACCTGGGACAGCACCCTTGCAAAGGTATTCTAAGTTTGGCTCAAGTTCTCTGTATTAATAGTGTCTCCTGTTTTTGGTAGAGCTCTTATTGTTGTTTGATATATTTTTTAGGGGTCACTGACTGCAGTACTGAAACTGTTATTACACTAACTGAAAACGAATTACTCATGCATATGAAATACACAGAACTTGGCACTGTCATTAAGTTGTTATCACTAACCGTGTGGGTCTATGTAGCTTTCACATCCTTAAAACCTGCTCTGAATTGAAAGGTTACATTTCTCACATTTTCTTTAATCTATAATCATTAGTTCCAAATTTGTAAACTCATTTTAGTCACAATCCAAAAACCTTAATGCTTTCAGCCATGTATTGAGTATTCCACAATTATTTGTTGCTCTTCTCAGATTTTATCAAATATTTTGCATCTTTGGTTGCCCTTCTCACTGTACTGACAACAGCATGAATGGCTGATTAAATGAATGCTCAGTATTATTTGTCATCAACTGATCTACTGTATGAGGTACCAAAAAAATGGTGTCAGTGCAACTCTAATATATTTTGTCAAATGAAAATGTTCTCCTGTCCAACTTTATTACAGATCCATGAACTGGGGAATCCCAAAGCAAAAAAACCTGATAATGTCCCCGAGTTCTATGAGGTAGGCTTGGGATGAGTAAATTGATACACTACAGTAGAGAAAGAGGGTTTTCTAATATGCTGTGTCAGTGTACCAGTGTCTTCTGATTGTCTTAAAGAAACGTGTTGTGTTTTGTGTGTGTGTGTGTGTGTCTTGGTGCTGGCTTTGTTCTCTGTGTTTGCGTCCTGTGCAGGTTACAGAGCCTGCGAAGGCGCTGCTGGATGCAGGAGAGGAGATTCCCTGTGACCTGATGGCAAAAATACTGAAGTTCCAGCTTCTACAGATCAAAGTCAGTGATCAGCAGAGGAGGGAGGCCGAGCAGGCGAGTGTTTTTTCATATACGTGATTCTACGTGTTAGTTATTGTATTTTAGTAACAGTGTCGAACTGGAGTGGATTTTCACTCAGGTTTCAGTTGCAGTATTGTTAGAATCGTGACAGTTCTTCATTCACTTAAGGAGTTAGTGGTCAAAAGTGTTTCAGTCACTATAATACAGGATATGATGTGACTCAGAGTTGAATAGGGATTTTTCTTTTTGTGTGTGCGCATTTTGTGTGGTTTCTTTTTCTGTGTAAGGCTGAGGAAGAGATGGCAAAGGCCAGCCTTCACTCTGCCAACAAGGACAAGAAGACCAAGCTCAAACGCAGGGATGATGTTGAGCCTCCAAAGTTCATAGGTAAAAACTCAAATTAAAACCAACTGTGTGTGGGTTATGGAGTTCAAAGAGCTAAAACAGTGAGAAAATACTGTAAATGCACAAGACGTCTTTGGCTACCCACTTCTACAGTATGTGTATAGAATGATAGTGTGTATGTGTTTGTGTACAGGAGAGAGAGAGAGAGAGAAGTTAGACGTGGCAATGTATTAATTCACTCTGTGTGTTTTGTGTTATGTGTGTGTGTGCATAGATGATGAACCAGAGGATGGTCCTCAGCGCTACATCCTGGTGCTGGGCTTCTACCAGCCCCACCTGATTAGGGCGCTCGATGCTATAGGTGTACATGTAGCCAATGTCATCAAATTGTGTTTGGACCACACACAAACTTCTGAGGGGCAGCAGGAACAACATACCTGCGAGGGCAATGAGCAGAGCACTTCTCCAGTTTTGGATGCAGGTAAAGGGCCGTCAATATTCAGTGTGCATAACTCCTTTACAGATTTATTAACACATCAAAACCTTATTTTTTGTATTTATTATATGTTGTTATCTACATCACATCATAATTTTCTCTGTGTGCCAGAAGCAGAGGTTCATGGTAGTGTAGAGCTGGCTGCGCACGCCAGGAAGTTGGATCAGTTCTGGTCAGGTCTGAGACCAGTTTTGGACAGCGGGCCACCGGAGTCCAAGCTCCATGATGTGGTTCAGCTCAGCTACACTGTCCCGGATCTCTTACCTCCCTTCCACACACAGGACCCTGAGGTGAGTTGGATCTGACAGATATGTGGGTCATAGATCTATTCTCACTGTTGGTGTTCTTGTATGGAACATTGCAGATCATCATTTCTTTCATTTCTTTCTGCTGTTTGTACATTTTTGCTCACCTTTTGCTATTCCCTCTTTGATCATTCTCAAGCTCCTTCTCTGTCTGCCTGTCTCACTGTCTCTGCCTTGTTATCTTTGCTACTCAGTCAGTTTCACATTGCTTGTGACTTGATTTTGAGTTTGAATCTTTGTCTCTGTGTGTGTGTCCAGCTGGAGACGGGAAGCCAAATCTTTGCGGGTGTGGCCAGTCTCATCTATGACTGTCTGGTCTGGCGCAGGCAACATCAGCACTACCTAGACAACATCCAACTCATCAGTGTACCCACTGTTGTTGGTTTGGCTCCACAGCCTGCAGAGGTACATATATACACACATGCATGCATGTCAGTCAGCATAACTACTACTAAGGCTGCATCTAACGATTATTTTCATTCTGGATGAATCTGCTGGTTCTCAATTCATTGATGTATTGTTTTGTTTATAAAACAAAAGAAAAATTGAAAAATTCCTCTTATAGTTTCCCACCTCTTCAAATGTCTTGTTTTGTCCAAACAACAAAGATATTCAGTTTCCTTCTAAAAATGCAGTTAGCAGAGGATGGTTTCGATCCATCGACCTCTGGGTTATGGGCCCAGCACGCTTCCGCTGCGCCACTCTGCTACATTCCATATATGGGCAGCCCTATCTGCTTTATACTGTGGGTGAATACATTGACACTATAATCCTTTAATATATATTTTCTTTGCGCAGTGATGAGAGCCTTTTTGTGAAGTGAAATCAGGGAATCATGAAAGTGTACAGAGCCTGATGTTTGTTCATTGTAGCCTTCACTGCAGACTAACTGTTTGGTCTATAAAATGTCAGGAAACAAGCCCACTACAGTTTCCTACAGAGTCCAGGGTGACATCTTCAAATGTCTTGTCCAAACCAAAACCGAAAGATATTCACATTACTGTCACAGCAGACAAAGAAAAACAGTATATATTTATATCTGGGAAACCAGAGGCAGTGAAATTCTGGCATAAAAAAGTGACTCAAACGATTAATTGATTATCAAAATAGTTGCTGTTTCATCAATTAGTCGACTATTAAAATGCATTACTTTGACCCCTCTCCCCATGACTCCACGCTCCAAAAAGATATCAGTGCGGGAGGAAAGCCTGGCAGACAAAGGTAAAACCTCTCTCTTTAATAGTTCTCCCCCTCATGCCGTCGCACATGTGTTGGAATTAAAAACCAGGATGAGAAACTAACCTCCTTTCCTCTCTGTCCTCCTTTATTTGTGGACAGAGACTGAGCAGCCATGCACGAACAACAGCATGGACATGCGTTACTACAGCAACCTACTCGACCTGGTTCCCCCTGAAGCCTGCTCTGTGCCTCTGATCTTGCACTGTATGCTGGAACAGGTTTGTGTGCATATTGTGAGTGTGGGGGTGTAGTGAGAGGCCAGACCAAGATTTAGAAGGTTTGAAATTGGCTCCTCATTATCCATGTGTGACGTTAGCAATGTGTGGGAAATATATAGTATTTGTTGCATTTGTGTGTTTAGGTGGTGATTTCAACGGTAAAGTCTGTGTCCACACTGTCCCACGTGGCTGAGGAGCCCAAACCTCACAGTGGTCCCGGGCTAGACCATCAGCTGGTCAGCTTCATGCTCCAAAGCTTCCTGCCTCTGATACACACAGAAGAGGAGAAAAGCCACATGTTAAACAGCTTGCTGACTATAGTAAAGAATGAAGAAGACAAGAAGGTAAATTGGCTAGAGAATGTGAAGAATGTGGATGAGAGTCCCTTATATGCAGCATTGGTGGTTCAGTGGTAGAATTCTCGCCTGCCACGCGGGAGGCCCGGGTTCGATTCCCGGCCAATGCAGCAAACTCTTTTAGACGGGAGGGGTCTGTGGCGCTCACCGAAGGACCAATAGCAAATCCCCACCACCTCCTGCGTCATGTCGAGAGGGCTGTCGCTGCAGCGCACACAGAGCAGGGTGGGCTCAGATGTGCTGTGGCGTGGGGGAGGGTGAAATACTTGCTTCCCTGGGCAGAGAGGAAATGGGTCTTCTCTTTCTTTTGCTGTTTTCACATTTTAGCCAGTTGATGTATTAAAAATATAACAAATTCTAAACATATTGAAGTCTTTTTTTTGTTTTCAGTGAGAGATGTGATTTTTATTGCATACTACCACATTAACTACAAAAACCGTAGAGCATAGCTGAGTACCAATGTATACATACAATATAAGTCCAGCAGATGGTGCTATAATCACATACACATATCACATACATGCAAACAGTATTGCATAAAAGTGCTACAAAAATTATAAATAGATGTAAACCGCCCATCAGCTTAAAGTGATATATGGTTCTGATGCGAATCCCTGAATGTGTGATTTCCTTAAATATGGTATCTGTGACTTGTCTCTGGCCTCCAAACTCAGGTATGGAGATTTAGTGTGTGTGAATTTTGCACTTTTTTTATTGGAATTATAAAACTCATCGAGGGTTTCCTCTGTGACTCCGGTGTTCAGACACACACTGCACAGAATGAAATCATTCACTCATTTGTCTGTGTTTTATTCTCTCTCGTGTTGTGTGTTAGAGGCTGGTGGAGACGTTCGGAGCAGAGGAGACTCAGAAGAAGTCTGAGCACCCTCTGATTATCAGACACCATAATGAGAGGGCACTGCGCCTGAGGGATATCAATGCAAGTAGATTTTTTTAATGTTTGCAGTTGTGTATAATTGATTTTTTTTGGCCGTTTTGGTTCAAAATCATGAATGAAACAAAGGAATGGACTGTATAGTGTATATATTCTTGGCTCCGTTCTGTCCTTCTTTTATATCTTTGGTCCAGAAATGTGTTCATATGCTGTGTGTTTGTGTGCATCCTTCCTAGGCGGCTCAGGGTTTTGATCCAGCAGAAGTGGAGTTGTCCATGATGACGTTGTCTCCAGTGTGGAAGCTGATCCACTCTGTAGCTCAGCAGAGGAACGGCAACTCCTGCTGGATGGCAATCAAACAGCAGCTACAACGTTACTGCACAGATGGTCAGAAACCACTTACCTTAGCTCAGTTTATCCATGGCTGTTAACTTGTAGCTTTATCTCAGAGCTTTTGTTGTCATGATTGTATCTATCCAAATAAGGAATTACTTAGTGAGAAGTTGGTCAGTCTGTGTTTCTTGGGAAAAAGGTCTTCAAAATGATATTATGATGTCATGATATCCCACAGATGTTGTGTCATGGCCAGAGGTGGAGCGTTTGTTTCATCAGAGTGTGTTTGAGAGTATGCCACTGGCCAGGCTGGACCAAAAGGGTATACTACTGAGTGCTCCTGGACCACTGGGAACACTTGAATCAGCACAGCAACAGCCACCCACAATAATCCCCTGGGACAACCCACTATCCTACGCTAAACAGCAGCTTAATAAACTAAGGACTAAAGGTCTGTTACTACCTTGGTTTAAGGAACTTGATTGCTATAGCATCTCTCAACTGTATGTATGACACTGTACTCCACCTCACTATAGGTCCGGCCTTTCTCATTGGAGATCCTGGTAACACAGAGGTATTGTTTCTATGTTCTTATTTTTGTAGCTCACAGATTTTGTATGCTATAATAAAATAAATTTGTTCTGATTTTCCTCCCAATAAGGTTGCATGTTGTTTTTCCTCCAGCAGATCAGTGGGAGAGTGTGTAGCCAGCTGGACATTGAGAGTTGTAGGCTGAGATCTCTGTTTGACTGGCACTATGCTGAACACCACAATGCCTTTATCTTCCCACAGGTGACCTGTCTTATCTTGACTTTTTTCTGTGTCAGTGTGAGGAAACAGTTACCTGCTGTGTGTCTACCTTATTTCTGTTGTTAAATATGTTAATTGTGTTAAAACCTTTTCTAATGTATGCTAAACCACCACCATAGCTATCAGATTAGACATACCGCGGTTACTTCACATTAAATGCTAAGTTCTTTTTGCATGGAGGCTTTTAATGTGAAAAGCAGCAGGAATTGAGTTACGTGCACACACTTAAGGTAATATATTTCAGCAACATGGTGTTCATCTCAGGAAGACATCTAGCACCAAGGGGTTCCAAACTTTAAATGTACGATAAAGATAAAACACCACACTATTTCAGATTAAAACATGCATTTTCCCCCCAACAATTTCACTTCATTTTGATTTCCCTCATGTGTAGGTACTCCAGTTAGCCTCAGAAGAATACCGCTGCTTGGACACCTTCAGAGGAAGTCATAACAACATCCTGTACGTTTTCTGTCACAACCCAATGAGCCCTTATCGCCAGTGCAAGGAGTTCTGGGATGTAGCCCTTCACACTGATGTCAAGTTCAGGTCAGAATGAAAGTTCACATTTTCAGGTGTTTTCTTCTTACGGGACATGGATAGTAATGTGCTTTTTGCTAGGCGAGGAAGCAAAAGAATACACTTCCCATAAACACCATCATTAGAATTACATTAGAATACAGTATGAAACCTCTCAGTGGCAGAGTGTGTACCCTATATAACCTGACTAGTGAAATAGTTGTTATCTTTTTGATAGGAAGTACCTGGAGCATGTGACAGATACCATTTCGGATTGGACAAAAGAGGAGGAATTAAAGAGAGAGGCAATGCAGCTCAGAAATCTCAGCCCTGCTGAGTCTGCAAAAGGTACTGTAGCTTGACAACATAAGGCTGTGGCAATGAGACTGTGAATACTGTCCACCATACCTATACAATGTTTGTTTTGGTCCTGGACTAGATGAAAAGGCTACAGATTGTGCAGAGGAGGAGGACACTCTGGAGCCAGTCATCAGAAAAGACTCCCTTAAAGTCAGTACCAACTAACATACGAACATTAACTTTCACAGCAGACTCTGTTATGGCTATTCAACAGTGCTACAGTAACTCTTTGGACCCTTTACAGAAACCTGCTGGCACTGCTAAATTAAACCTGATCCTTTCTTGCCTGTTGATTCTGTTTTAAATTGGCATGCACATTGCCAGTAGTTACAAAATCTCTCAAGACTCAAGCATGATTTATAGAGCAAACCACGAAACTTTAAATTTAAAAAGCACCAAATATTAGTGCCATTTTTTAGATTCTGTTTAATCAATAGCGGAACCCATAGAGGAATAAGTACAAATTCACTTGTCAAATAGTTCTTTGACAGCACTATATTCCAAACCATTAAATCCTAAGTTGCGTAAAATAATTGCTTAAAATATTAAATGTTTGGCTAAAATTTGGTTAGTTCACCCCTTTGGACCAATTCAAAATTTGAACTTGAATTTGAAGTTTTTCAAACCTAGTCACTGTTTTATAGTTCCCTGTACCTTACCTTTACTTTAAACCTACAGAAATGACTGCAGTTTATATTACTGTGTGCTGATATTATAGGCCTGGAAGTTGGAGCAGGAGCGGCTAAAGGAGGAAGAGATGGCCAAGAAGTCAAAGAAGGAGAATACACCGAAAGGCAAGCAGCAGGAGGAGGCTGAGACGCTGAACAACAAGAAAAGTAAAACTTTGTCTGTTGGCAAGAAGAGTAGAGCAGAGACAGCAGGCAGCTCAGCCAAGACTCCCACCAAGTCTGTTACTACCACAGCGCCCCCTGTGGAGGGAAACAAAGAACTGCATCAGACAGGGGAACCCTTCAATGTGAGGGGACACACGCAAAACCATTAACCAGCAGAACATAGATAGTAGATGACAAGTTCTGTGTGCTCACAAGTAATGCATCGCGGTGTGTGTGTGTGTGTGTGTGTGTGGCTGTGTGTGTGATGTGTAGGGTTTCACAGGATACGGCACCGATGGAAAGTTGATCCATGTGTCAGGTCGTCTCCAGTACCTTTTCCCTTCAGATGGAGGACACATCGCTGTGGAGAATGTCAGCTATGTCGAAGGTATTCAGACAAATCTGAGGCTGCGTGTGCTTCAAGTGCTTACATCCAAACAAAATCAATACCATGCTAATTCAGAAAACATACCCAGCAAACAGTTCGCTACAGAAAACAACATTTTTTCTGAATTTCCTGATCTATCCCTTGAGCAGCCAAATGTCTGTAAGAAAGCATTCTCTGCAGTAAAGAAACATAACATTATATTTATTTGCAGTCACTGTAAGTGAGGTTGTTCATACAAAGCTCAAACTCAGCTGTTCCTCGCTGATACCTAGTGGTGGTGACAGGTATTTTAGGTGATTTTCCACACGCACCCATGCATTTTGGTCTGTTTTCACTCCAGGTTCCAGCCTGATGAAACTGGCTGTGAAGAAGGATGGGCATCATTTCTACACACATGTCAACCAAGTTGTTGTTGATCCAGCAAAGCCTCCCCCTCAGCCCCAAGACAAAGAAACCAATGGCAAAAAAAAAAGTAAAGATTCTGATCATACTACCTACATTAAGCAGCAGCCTGAGCCTAGTGCCTCTTTTGTCATTTCAGGATTCTTTTTATCCATCCTTGCAAACATTTTTATGTAATTTTGTGGATAATACTGTTGAACAAACCAAGATGACCTGCGAGTGTTTCTCTCTGTGTGTGTGTGTGTGTGTGTGTGTGTGTTTTTTTTTCAGTGTCAGAGCCTGTGGAGATGAAAAGAGTGAAGCAGGGCTCCCTCTCAGCAGTGTTAGACAATGGAATCCACCTCTCATACAGTTTCTATGGCCCCACAGGAGAATACATAGGTGTTACACTTAAAACACAGACGATTTTCAGCCTTTGTGAAGTTTTAATTTGTATTTCTATATTTCAGTCTTTACTGGTTGAGTATGCTTATAGACTAGTCCATAATCTCAGTGCTCTAAATATTCCTAGTGAGCCCCCAGGAAACAGCAGGAGGGGCCCCAGAGACCTCTACCTTTGTCCCCATCCCCCTCTCCTCCTCCTCCCACCACTCCAAGGGAACAGACCTGGATTCAGTTCCTTCCAAGACACACAGCCCATCCAGCCACACCAGATCTCCAGAGTCCCAGGTTCCACATATGCACACGGATGAACAAAAGAATACATGTGTACATACACACACAAAATTTTAACCATAAGAAATATTGTTCAATTCCTCTCAAACCTCAATCTAAAATAGTATAAACCATCTTGGGTTTTGAGCTTATGCTACTTATCGTGATGTGAATACTACTGTTATGAGTGTATTTCTCATACCATATGTACGTGTTCATTTTTGTGTATGATTGTGTGTAGTCTAAGGTGTGTGGGCCTTCACAGCCAGCATTGCCATTAAGTCCATTCAACAGTCTAAACCTGTCTCTTCCTAATGGCTTACTGCTGCAATTTCTGCGAGAGGATACACAAGGTCAGTGATGCACTTTCTTGGGAATGTATATACACACTCACAGGTGTGTGTGTCCTCACAAGTGTAGTTTTACAAAACTGCAGAAAGCGCTCCAGTCACTAAATTGCATCCCTTGGAACAACTCTGGTACATCAGAGAGCTCATCAGCAGAGCAACGCAACTCATAAACTGTGTGTTTGTGTGCCCAGAAGTGTCCTCTGAAGAGCAGGGTATGTTGGTGAAACAGGGCTTTCCTCTTCATGGCAGGGGAGTTGTAGGGCAGCTTCAGGACCCTTCCCTCTTCAAAGAACTGTCCCGCATTGTCACCAGCCAGGGAGCTGTGATCCGATACATGAGAGACGGGTCCACAGAGGTAAACATTCAAATATAGAGGCCACTCATAGCAGCAAATGTACCACTGATTTGTTGTACAAGTTGTACAGGCAGAGCTAACTCTTAGGACACACACAAGCACACAAATCACATGTGCACTGCAGGTTCTGTTTGCAGATGGCTCAGTCAGTTTCAGCCAGGATTCTGGTCCCGTGTGGGTTTCTGACTCTGAGGTTGAGGAGGAGAACACCTCTCAAGAAGCTGAGCACAACAAGAAAGGTTAGAGTGACCACTGAATGCAAAACAGTGTTTCCTCCACCTTCTAATGAACATGATGGGCTCTGCTGGGAGGTAAGTTAGTCACACACAGTGTCATACTGTCATTGTATGTTTTGTATGTGTCTATACAGAAGAGAGCTCAGAGAAGGTGAGTGATGCTCAGAGAGGGTGTTGGTTGACTACAACTCCATCCGGAGCTTGCATCTACACTGTGGGGACCACACACAAACACATACCCACCACGCCTCTTCTCACCTTCAAAGCTACAGACCCCATCACCCATGAGGTGAGAGTGCTGTATTACTCCACAGGTTACCAGTTGTCTCCACTATAGTGTAATTATTTTCAAGGTTTCACAATTAATTTGCCAATATTTAGTCTGAGTCTGAAAAATGAGAGAGTTGGTCCCACTTGTTGGTCAAATTCTTGTTGTTGCTGGGAGTAACCTCTTAAGCTTGGCGTGTGTTGTTGTTATGTAGGTTATGCTGAGCCGGGAAGATCTGGTGGTTTCTGTCCAAAACCCAGACGGATCTCTAAGTGTAGAACATGCAGACGGAACCAGGATCACCACTCTCTACCAAGAGAGACCACTGAACTCACCGCAGCACATACTGCTGCACACAGGTGACCAGTATATAGTGCATACACGCTGTAGTAAATACTTGGCTCACAATCACACACAGCAGCCAGACAGCCAGATGTGCATGTAGCCATAGCAAATATACACAACACACACGCATACGCACACTCACAAACATGCACTTAACCTTTAAATTAAGTTGATATTTTTTATCTGACCCGAGTTCCCGTGTCTGTTAACTTTGCAGGGGAGCAGCCTGAGAGTGTGACCATTAAATCAACTTCTGAATGTGCATGCGGCTGCACTGAGTGTGCGTGTGTTACACGCTGTGCGGACAGCATTAATGAGAATGTGCACGTCCAGCATTCTTGTGACAATGGACAAGAGATTAGCAGGGACGGTGCAGAGGAAGCGTGTGACACGGGGGGTGCTGTACACGCTTCTTCAAAGTTGAATGTGTGCAATGAAAGGGAACATAGTGTTTATGCAGAAGAGACTGTGGCAGAGAATGGTAAGAGGAGGGCATGTGAGGGCGATAAAGGGAGCGTGTCTGCCAAAGAACGGGTGGTGTTGGTGGAGAAGGAGGGCTGCGCCACAGTGGTGATGTACACAGAGCGGCACACGGCTCACGTCTTTTTAGCTGATGGAACTGTCATCACTGGGAACAACCAAGGAGCCTATCAGGTGGGTGGTTTACAGCAAATATCACATCTGTGTTTTTTTAGTTATTATATGTAGGGTTTTATGTGATTACAGGATCTTTCAAATGAGTCTGCTGGTGTAAGTTTTTGTTTGGAAAAAACCTTATCCTTGTTGAAAGAGTTGCTTTTGGTTCATTCATCTGAGTGCTGTCTACCACAGTGTCAGTCTTGATATGACCATCAGATGGTACCAAAGTTAGACTCTTGTTTGCAGAATCATAGATAAATACACATTTGTCACATTTGTCTATTTATGTTTGTTTGTTTGTGTGTGTATGCTTGTGCATCCAAGGTGTTCCCATCTAGTTTGGGGCTCCTGCAGATCCAAAGTGATGGGAAGTGTGTGTACTCGTCTGACACACTTGCAACCCCCAGTCCAAAGGGTGGCACTCCCGCAAACCAACCAGGAAGCTACGCCATGAGTCACACAGACAAAGTGGCTTGTGACATTACAGACCCTGATGGGAACCACTTCCAGGTCAGTTAGGAGGATTATAGGATTAAGAGTTGGGTTAGTGTCATCATGAAAGTGTTCGAAAGTGGCTAAAACTGGGAGACAGCGAGAATTTGTATCTAAGAGACAGTCCTTCATTGTCTCAAAGAAACATCTCTTTCAGAAAAGTATAGCAATGACCAAAGCAAAGAAGCAACAAACACTTATTAAACAGACTTTTTTGTGTTGTATTGAACAATGACAAACTGAAAATATATTTGAATCCATCTTGAAACCGACCTTAAGACTCCACTCATTTCAGCAAACTAGATTGCTGATGTCTTTTTAAGTTGAGTTTCTATTTTCAGAATTAAACAACATATTCAAGGGTACAGGGAGATGTTGAGACAGCCTTTTTATGTAAATTTCAAAAAAGGCATGATAAAACATCTAAAAAAAAAAACCCCATCAGTGTCAAATTCTCTGGTGATCATGAGTCATTCAAACAAATTCTACCACACAAGTTATTCTGCCTCTCTGAGTGAATTCTCTGAACTTTGTGTGTGTGTGTTGCAGGTGATGGAAGATGGGCAGCTATCAGTGTTGAGCTTTAGCCCTGCTCCAAGCACACTCAAACAGGAGGAGGCGGAGCCGGAGGAGGAGGAGGACAGAGAAATCGCCAGGATTCATGTAAAACACAGAGAACATTGTCCCAGGTGGGCCTTTATCCATATGTTCTGCTCCTTAAAGTCATATTACACGTTTACAGTTAATCATCTATAAAAAATTACTACTCTGAGGACATGTAGTCATCAGTATTTATTTGTTATTGTTTAATACAGAAAAGGGAAATCCACAAAAAAAACAAAAAAGTTCTTCAAAAAGTGTTCTGCATGAATCAGACAATATTTAAACATTATACTGCTGTTGTGGATGGCAACTTCACAGAAACTCTGAAAACACATCTTGTTGTGTGTTCCAGGCTGTTTCTGGTGCATGAGGATGGCTCAGGTACTGAACTACTGAGCTCTCAAAACGTAGAGGAACTGCTCTACCAAGCATACTCTGACCCTACCATAGCACTGCAGAGGGAGCCACTGCCAGACACACAAGGTGCCCTGTTGAATATCTTAAAAATCAAGAAACCTAATACAACTATACTGTATACTCTCTCTCTCTCTCTCTCTCTATATATATATATATATATATATATATATATTTTAGAGGGTGTGTTTCAGTCTAGCCAAAGTTTAGTTAAAAGCACAATCTTTTTCCATTATATGTAGTCTTGAGTTTAGTGCCCTTTTCTCATTCTATTATCTATCAAAAGAGAAATAAAGGTTGGGAAAGACCTCTCAATCTCCAAAAAATAATATGAAGTTTGTGTATGTTTGTGACTGTGACAGATGAGTTTGGCATTACCATCCTAAAGCCCGGCCACCAGAGTGTGTGGTCCCAGTGGTTGCTAGGGAAACAGAACCCTGACATGACCCCTCCCAACCTCAGAAACCGCAGCTGGCACGACTTCCCCAGAATAGAGGTACAGGTACATACACACATATTGTACATGTACACACAGGCATACAACACACTCAGGGCCAAACACTGACATTTTCCTCCTTCTGTCTTTCTCTCTATTCCAGAAGAAGAGCCCAGGTGCTCCATTTGGTACTGACATGGGACGAAGTTTGACTCTGAGAGAGAGGTGTGGTGGCTCTGCAGCGCAGCATGAACCTGTCAGGAGCTGCCCTAAAGTCCTTGAGATGAGGGAACTGTACCAGCACCGACCAATTACCACGGCACTCAAAAATACTGTAGACACACGACTGAAGGTAAAACAAACCCGTGTTTGTGGTTGAATGCCAAGTTTTGCTAACATAAGTAGGTAAAAATGATACAGTGGCACCATTATCTCTTATTGGTTTCAGTGGAATCGGGGTTATACTGTAGATAGTGATGGGGGACACGCAGCTTTCTGAAGCACTGAATCACTATGAAGCAGTTTTGTTGAAAATAGTTCACTGTTTTGAAGCAGTTGGTACGGTCAAAAATGGCGACATCTGCTGGCCAAACTCTAAGTATTGCATTTATGTGGATGGATTAAATCTGAGCTCATGATGAAACAGTTAGCCAGTACTAGTAAAGTATTTTTACTGTTTTTATTATTGTTATTTTGTTCAATAAAGCCTGTATTATAGAAATCACTATATCACTTTTAAACAGAGTCTACACCTCTGTTTTTAAATACTGAGGCAGACTGACAAGAACATCCCATATTCAAAACCAGCGCAACCCTTTCTGATACGTTGGTCACATGAATTTTGACATCTCGCTGCGATACTTCTGCTTTGAAAGGTCGATGCTGTGTTGAGCAGCCTGCTTTGAGCGTAACATCGCTAAATGTAGACTGTAAATAAATGTAGACTGTTGGAGATGGATGTTTTTTTGCAGGATCCTGACAAATGTTGAAATGTGGCTTTGACTGCAGGAATACATCGAGAGTTTGATGGAGAGGGAGCAGAGATCAGAGGAGATGAAAGTTAAAGACCCTCGCACCGAGGTGGAAAGTGTTCATGCCAGTGTTCTGCTCAACCTAGTTCTGGTCAGCGCGCACACACACACACACACAGTATAATGTTTACTTTGACGGATAAAGTACAACGGGCAGGAAGGTGTTATCATGAGGATTTTTCCCCACTGCATACTGAGACAAAATTCTACAAATAATTTTAATACAATAATGTTATACAATATTAAGGTAAGTTATTAATAATGTATTTTAAAGTCTTTTGCAGATGAAGAGGATGCAGGTCACACCTTTGACAGGAGGACTTCAGGTGGGCGACTGCATTTTGCACTTGTGTAGACTGTGTTTGAACAGTGTATTGTGTTTCAAGTCTGCTGAAATAGAAGTTACATTTGCAATTCTCTGGTTACCTTTATTCACTATTAACTAATTAAGCCTATTTCATTGTAATTATTTTTAATTTGTCAAATTTAGTTTTAATCAGCAGTATGTTTCCAGTCACTTTCTGCATGACAAAAATTGTGAATCAAATTGGCTCTAATACTGAGTGAAATGGATGAGGTTATTGTCACAGGATCAGAATATTACTTGAAAACTATGTATCATTTGACACACAATTATTTAATTCCTGTAAAATTGAAGTGAAGATGACAGAGGTACTGGAGGTTTCAAGTAAAATATTTAGTAGTTCGAGTTAAGTACCATGTGTGATTTAGTTTTAGTTTGGTGTTGAGGGGTCAGAACAAATATACACTTAGTCTAATTCCTTCTGTGTATATCTACAGTGGACATAGCCAATATGTACAGCCAAAGAGTTGGAGTCCCAGTTGAGCAGTCGGATGTTTCAGAAGACACAGCCACAGTCGCTAGTGACAGGTTACAACGGCATGCATGAATGTATAATGTGACACTCTCTAAAGTGACAGTTCCATATATTTAAGTACGTTTTAAACTGTATTAATATCCACTTATACCCCCTCTCCTATCCAGTTTTGCCAATGAAAAGGAGTCAAAATGGACTGAAAGACTTGCACAATACAGGTAAATATAGGTTTCTTTCCCACACTACTTTGTGAAAGTGTTTTTATGACATATAGTCAGTAGTCACACCACACATTTGCCAGTCACATTGATGCGTGTTAATTGTGGAAATAGTTTTTGGCCTGTTATTTTCTGTATGGCTGCTGCTGTGGTTCTCCTTTGAAGGAAATTATTTGTAAGAAAACTGCAGCATCTACTTCAGTACGACTAAAAGAAGGGTGCAGGATAGATAATGGCAAACGGTGGGAAATGAGTAGTACTATCATGGCTACAAGTACATTGTGTTTGCACTAGTAGCCATAAACCTGTCAGTAATTTTCTGTCATTTTCATGTGTACATCAGACAGGAGATGTGTGAGGAGCAGGCTTATGGAGAGGCTCTGAGGAAGAAGAACATTGTTCCTTTTTTCCACCCAGAAAATATTCCATTATACCAGGTACTGTACGTGTTCACTTCATAGTCAGCATTATTATGATAAAACCAATAAGTCTAAACACACATTGATATACCATTTCTGACTTTACCTAGAAAAATACACAATGTACAGCAAGAGACACAGCACTGTTGCTTGTTTTCCAGAACCTGCTACAGCACCAAACACCAGACATGAAGAGTCTTTCCATGGATCTCCCTCCGATCCCCAAGTCAGACAGTGCTGAGGGCTTCCTGAAAGATGCCCCACATGACAGCAGTAAGTTATTATACTGTCAGTATTTACCAGGAGCTACAAAGATGAAACTCATTTTAAAGATTGTCCTGTTGGGAATCAGTACAGAGAAACTGAGACTTAATTTTACTGTTCTATCTACTGTAGAAGTGCATAAAAACCATTAACCGATTCAGTAACATGCATACTTTATAATATACTGCATTTGTGTTTGTAACTGCAGCCCCACGACCCTTAAACCCAACACCCTCTCAATCTGCAAGGTAATGAAGAGAAGGTTATGAACTGTTTTTTTCCCCTGTGTTTCATTTTGCTTATTTGTAGTGAATTACAGAACATTATATCCGTTAATTTGTATTTCACTAATTTCTTGTCAAAATGATGCTTACATTTGCTGTTGTGGCACGGCTTGACCTCTCCTGGAGTTTTGCTCTTAGTCATGCAGCAGGAAGTGACAGGAAGCCTGAAAAAAGACCCACCAATCCCACGCCACAGACTGCTGGTTGGTTCCCCACCTTCCTGTGTTCTTTTATATTGAAATGATTTTCCCAATCAGTGACCTCACCAGTAATGTGTCAAATGCCATAGGTATAATAAATCAGGAACTACACTGAATATTGCAGGGACATTGTGAGGGCAAAGTCTGAATTCTATGAACGATCATTTCTTTGTGTGTGCATGTGTCCCTGCCAGGTGAAAGCAGTCTGAGGGGTTCATCTGGGCAATATAAGTCGGTCCAGGTGGATGTGACTGGAAAGCCCAGGAGGACTAAAGTCAGACTTCCAACCTCTATCCTCAGCTCTAAACCCTGCAGCATACCAAATCAACAGGTACCCAAACATTCACATAACAACAACTATTTTGCATGTAAAAACTAACCTAACGAAAAAAGATTGCTTGTGAAAATGTTAATTCATGTCAACAAATCACCTGTGTTTGAATAAATAAATGCAGTGGATCAATTTAATTCTAATGTCTTAAACATTTATATTATAATGTTTAAAATAATAATTTAGCAATCAAAGGATTTCTAAAATTGTGTGCTGTATACTGTTGAACTTTTCCTTAGTTTGACATGTTATCTATGAATATTGAAACATATCCTAAAGTGACATCTAGAGGTGGTAATATGCCACTGTAGAACATGTTTGCAGAATTCAGTGACTTCGCCATAATTCTGCTGTGCAGCCCATGATCAGCCCTAGATGTCCTGTAATCATGCTGTACACATGCTTCTCTCTCTATCACTCTGTCACACACATACTGTTGTATTCACACATCACTCCGTCTGTGTCCCCTTTTCCAGTTCCTGTCAGTGGAAGAGCCAGTGAGGAGGAAGTGTCGAACTATTTCTCTGACCAATCCAAATGTCATAGTGAGGGGATTCCAGCTCCTGCCGTCCAGTGTTGACTTTGGTGCACTGCAGGAGGGAACCTCCTCTGCCATCACTGTAGTGATGAAGAATGTGGGTGTTGACACCTGCAGGTAAGACAACAGATTGTGGATAGATGGAAGCGAGGTAGGCAAATATAGGCTTCCAAATAAGAAAATAATAGCTTTACAACTGATTTCAAACATCTTTTAGTGTGTCAGAAAGAAATGAGTGCTGTGGATAGGTGCAGGCGATTTGTAGGTCACCTTCAAGTCCAAAGGGAAAACCTGTAACTATTTGTGGTTTGTTTCGATCCGTCTCTCTGCAAGGTTCCATGTGAAACAGCCTCCTCCAGCTACAGGCCTTCGGGTCATCTACAATCCTGGGCCTGTAAGTCTCCAGCTGGATGTTGTGATTAAATGTTATTATCTAATATTTGAATTAGCCTTTTTTACTAGTTAATTTATATTGGATTCATACATGTTTAGTATCATTGATATTTCTAAAGATACATATTTGAACTTTGTTAGGAAAAGTTAGTAGCTGAGGTGCTTCATGTATTAGTGAAATAAAAGCTACATATGTAGTGTGCTGTATGTCTGTCTAGGTGGCTGCAGGCTTGCATGTTGAACTGCAGGTTCAGCTGTTTGCCGTGTGTGCAGTCCAAACAGGAGAGGTTGAGCCAAAGAAGTACATCTCCCAGGATATTATCATCCACACTGAGACGGACATCTTCTACCTGCCTGTCACTGCTAATATCCTTCCAACACCTCAAGAAATGTTTCATTTTTGACAAAACATTTTGCTTTACAGCCTTAGTTTTTAAATGCAATTATTCTTAATCATCTGTTCCTTGGGTATGAATCAAATCAGCTAGTATTCAGCCTGATTGCATTGTCATTAAAAATACTGAGATGGAAATAATTTATTAAAATTCAAACAGTCAGTCAAAATTGCAGTTGTGAAATTTCCACAGATTCAACAAGTCTAAGTGGCTCAGCCAGGCCTGTATAGAGGAAGCACACATTGATGTTGGTCCTTAAACAACTTCACCCATCCTTCCTGAGAGGTTATATGACATTTGGCTCAAGGACCACACCAGTGCACACAACAAGAAAGGCTCCAGGGTCCGTCAATTGTCTTCCAGCCTGCCAGTTAGACGGGGGGCCGTACAGCCCCACAGATGACCCAGTGCCCTCCTAACCAGTCCCTCAGCAAACATGGGTTAGTACTAATAAAATAAACAGAAATTTCACATGTGGATAGAAAGCAGTCACAATCTCTGAACTAGTTTTTGTTTGTAAATTCCAGGACACCCTAGTCTGTGAGGAATACACATCACCAATCTCCAGTCAGATTTCACATTATTCAAGTCTTCCTCCTATCATCATCCTACCACATTCCTCCATTTTATTCCACAAACATCAAATATGTTAATGGTTTTTTTCCAAATAAAATCTTTATTCTGAAATAATTGTAGCCAGTGAATTTTAGGCTTTTGTGTATTGGTGTGCGTGTCATAACACATCAAACAAGACATCTTTCTAAATACCAGTTGTACCCATTTTAAGCAGGAGTCTGATACGTGCCTCTGGGTGTGTGCGCGTGTCTATCTCTACAGGGGAGACTCGCGCCTGTGCATGTGCTCAGGTGAACAGATGGGGTGGGGATATGACGTTGGTATATGACGTCAACGGGGACCCAATGCAAGTTGCAACCCAGGCAAAACAAAGTTGAATAATGACAATGATCCCTACTGTCATATTTTTGTATTTCGGTGCCTCGTATTTATCCTCATCCACGTTTCTCGAACAAACTTAACACGCGTGTTATGCCCACGAGCGTCTTTCTTCATTTAGTGCATCTGCAGCTTGTGAAATCATTGGCTCCGGTTGGCTCTCCTGCGCTGTCGGTCACGCGCGCACACGTGCACGTACGCACACTCGTAGCTGAGCATCACGAGAGGCAGAAGCAGCGGCAGCGAAAACGCTTTGACAGGGAGGGCGACGGGCTTTGACTTTGGATGCTGCTTAGTCACATTTTGCTTTGACCAGAGAGGCGAAGGATGGAGCGGGTAGAAGTGAAACACTGAGCGGGTCAGCGGGAGAAGATACAGGAAGAGGCAGGGGGTACCGACATCCGGAGTAGATGATGCTTATTTGCCGCAGGCCCCGCCATCGTGAAATTGGATACCGACTTGCGGCGAATGGGGTGACCGAGCTTGCTGCTCCGCCGGGGAGGTCCCAGCCTTCGGACGTTACCGGGGTGGGAGCTGCCTGTGCCCGGTTCTAAGGAAGGAAGGAGTGGCAAGAGGGAAAATGCAGACGGAGGAGGAGACGGCCACCGCAGAAGAGCCCATTTTGGAGGAAGGGTCAGGACGAGAGCAGGTAAGGAAGGACGTTTTCTATATTTTTTCTGTCTTCCTTTACGCGGTTGTTTATGCGTAGATAGAACGAGTCCACTTAACGTAAAGTTGCGCATATTTTGAACCTTCAAGAACCACCTTGTATTTGTATGTCATTGCTGGTCGTTCCCAAACAACCCGTCATTTCTACATCATGTACCACATACTGTAGAGTTGGTCGACTCCTGGTATTTCATTGACAAAAAAAATGTCTTAAGCTGTTAACGCGAAGAAGTCACGTTTTTCTCTTAAGTCCTTCCTGCCTTGTAGAGGAGCAAGGACACGGAACAGGACCTTGGCTTTGATATGAGTGAAGACGAGGCTAGGTAAACAGAGGGGAGGGAACTCTTAGCAGCCTGTCTAGAAATAAAGCCACAGTATTGATGTGATAAGTCTGACAACGCTGTATGATGTGTTACTCCTGGGAGAGATGATTTAGTCTTTTCCAGTATAGTAGAGTATGTCCATTTACCAGCTGACACCACTGAAATACACTAGAGGGTGACATCACAGTTTAGCCACACACCTACTTTTCAGCCCAAATTACACATAATGTGCATGGTGAGAACACAGAATAACACCTCCAAGCAGTATTTATTTTCACCAAACAGTGCTTTACAGGGGTTAGCCATTTATAATAGCCTGGGATATAACCACTCAGCAGTGTGTTTTCTTTTATGTTTGGCAAACTTCTTAATAATATACCAACCTCCTTAGCAGATACCACACACACACAGATCCCCAACAATACATCTGACTATACCTCCTCTGAAGCCCTTGTCTGTTTCCTGAACCATTCAAATGAAAGTCCTTACTCGGGGGAAATGGCATCTTGTTCAGAGAGTTATGTTTACACTTAGAGCATGAAGCCATTAATCTGGCTCCCTGTTTGAAAGATAGTTTATCTTGCTGCCCCACCACACACACACACACACACACACACACACAGCTTTAACATGCAAACTCTCCTCCTAAGCAATTCACCACCTCCTCTACTACTATTCCAATACTTGGCAAGCAGCACTGTTTATTCAAACACGTCATCTTTATAATGAAAACTCAAGAGAAACTGAGTAGGCTATGCATGACAAAACATTACGTAAGTCAGTTGCCAGGAAAAAAATAACCATGGATAACTAAGGATGTGGCCACGCTGTATTCTCACCACCATTCCCAGTGGCACTACTTAACATGATGACAGTCTATACCCTTAGAGGAAAGGCAGAGTTGTGTATGCTGCTAAGGAGAAAATTACCAATTTTTATACCAGTGGAGTTTACTTTGTTAGATTGAGCAGAAAGGTGGGGTGTGTTGCGACGTAAGTACCAGTGGCAATGGGTTGAGTGTCACACTTATTGGACAGGTGAGACAGCACTAGGTACCTGTTCTGTAGGCTAGGAACTTGGTCACACCTTCACATCATTTAATGTAAGCTTTAGGGCTGAAATTAACTATTATTTTCATTGTTTTTTAATCATACTTTTATTATTTTTGATTATTTGATGCATTTCTTGTCTATGAAATGTCAGAAAATGCCCATGACAATTTCCCTGAGCCGCAAAAAGCAGCAAATCCTCAAATTTGAAAATCTGGAACCAGAGTATCGCAGGCATTTCATTCTGGCAGCCATTCATTCTCTGTCAATCGAATAGTCGATTAATCGACTAATCGTTTTAGCTCCAATGAGCTTTAAATATCTTGCCTGTGTGGCTACAAGGCATGAAACTCACTTTTTCTTTAACTGACTAAGTGGTAAGAGGGGTTTTATATCCTAATTGTCCAACTACTACAACATAGAAGGCTGGCTTAACCAAGAAATGGCTAATAAAACTGAGAGAATTAAGCATTTGGCAGTTGGCTTGTGGTAATTTAAAGCCCTAGGCACATAATATGTAGATTAACTAAGCCTGTTAAATGATGCCTTTCACTCATTTCCACTACTCTCCTCTGTCTTTAGCCATGGCTGCAGTGCAGACAGTGCAATGTAATGCAATGAATTCAGTCTTCATCTGTTCTCTGCCTCCATTACTATTTCTCATCTTCCCCTCTCGGTCTCCTTCCTGTTTTAGATTTGCCTGTCGTGGAGTATACAGTATAGCTTCATCATCCTGTCTCTCTTTCTCCTTGATGCTCCCTCGCTCAAGCATTTGCACACTCATATCTCACTTAACTTTATTCACTCTCTGGCCCACATGGGTATGAATGTACATTCACGCAAGCATTATCACAAATGAAGTAGAGCCGCATGATTAATATTAAAATTGCATTTTTGATTCATACGTACCTGCGTGCAGTCTAATTCTGACATGACATTTATTCTAATGTATTCCCTGTAGCAGAGAGAGAGAGAGAGCCATGACTGACACGGTGAAAGTAAAGTTTCATGGAAGAGGAAATAAATTTATCCAACCCTCGTTCTGACAGAAACCTTATACTTGTACCAAAAAAAGAGACACCTTGTGTTTTGTAGAAACTTCTCATTTAAAGATTAGGGCTGGTGTAGTCCCATATTGGTGACACGTTCTTTATTTACATCTTCATTAGGAAGAAATGCGCTCGGGCCTGTGTGCCACAGAAATGGTAGGGAGGTTCAAATCTATTGATAGAAAGACCAAAACATTGTTAGGTTAGGCATTTTAATGGGATTTGTTGACAGTAATAAAAAAAGTATGTTGCCTTGCCAGACTTATCCTTTAAAGATGATGGTGATAGTCTAAAGCACATACGGTGTTTTGCTAGTAATCTTTGCCATGGTTGCAACACTGCAGGGTAACACAAAACTATCTACAATGCAACATTATATAACACAATGCAATATGACAAATATTACAGCTACAAACAACCAAAAGATCCCTGCCACTCGGCCACACTAACATTTATAACGGAACAACAGAGGTGTTCTGTAAACCACTGGTTTCCTACGGAAATTATGTTATGATTATAATATTCAGTTCTAATATTCAAAACTAAAACACTTGACCTAAAATGAACAATCACCAAGTTTGCAAAATAATGTCTCTTTAAATCAGTTATTCCAAGTACACAAGTTTAATTGGACAGCAGATATTTCACGAGTGCTGATATTCAGTATAACAGCACTTGGATGTTGCAATAAATATATCACTCCGCTTACAGGTGTTCTCAATTAATTGTTGTTTGAATTAAATTTAAACTTAATGTCCACCTGCCACTAATAAAGTGGCAGAATGCACTTTTGCTTCAGTATCAAATGGATACATCCCTGAAAGTAACATTTAACATCAGTATGAGATCTGGTTTATTTCCCCATACTTCTTAAATTTAGATGCTAATCCCAGTTCTTAATATGCTCTTGATTTTTTTACTCGCTCTTATATTACTGTTTTTGTCATGTGACTTAAATGAGATACGAAAATGGCAAGTATTAATGCTACAGATGGACAGTAGAGAATATTAGGTTATGCTGCAGGAGGTTTCTGTGGATGCTTTGGTACTTTATTCCACTGTGAAAACTTTTTTTCACCATTGGCATCTGCTGTAATGTAACTGGCATGAACTCAAGGTGATGTGCAGGCTGATTGCTGCTTTCAATAATATTTCATTTATAAATAGGTGACCTACACCTTATCTGCTGATAAGTTTGTGGATAATTAGTCTCCATTGAACACACTCTAAAACAAATAATTTGTAACAGAGGAATAATGTTTTTACAGTGAGCATGTGATGACACATTTTGTTTTCCAACACACAAAGTGTTAACAATTGTTTTTTAGTTGTTGCAGCGCAGGTAGTAGAAACCTGACATCCTAAATGACTCTCCCCAATTGTGTTGAAATGACACATCATTTTTAACAGTACACTGCGGGCTTCAACAGCACTTTTTCCTGTCCTCACTTCCTCACTTCATTTGCCACCCACATGCTAGGATTGCTAATTATAGCTGCTCCAGTCACATCTAACCAGCTGAATCAGTATGAGCAGAGACACAGAGGGAGAGAGAGCAATATGTGTTTTCTACTAGACACCTTAATACAAGGAGGGATTTGAAAAAACTTCTCTCTTCGGTTTATTAGAAAGTGTTTATGTATAGGTAGGATGGGAGGGATGATAGCATACTGAAGGTCCTGATATGCTTATGATAGATGCCATCGTCTTGAGAGTAATCAGCATGCCTTTTTGAAAAATCTACATACACATTGTTTCTTTTTTTTAGTTGAGATTGATCTCATTTATTCATTCACTGATTCACTCACAGTGTAATGCAATCCAATACAAGACCTTAAGCGTTAAAGTTAACACTGACTTAACATTATCACTGTCTCAAACATTTCACATTATTAGCTTCACATAGACAAAAACGTAGCCCTAGCTAGTTATAAGAGATTCAAGTTTGACCTGTGCACACATAAATACAAAGAGCCGGTAACTAAATATGTGGCAGAATCGCACAGTTACAGCAGCACCATATTACAGTAAATGCAACAAGACCAGATTATAGAACAATGATTGAATTCAGAGACATTTACTGGCTGAAGCAAATCCTATTAATGAAAAAGCCCTGTCAATTGCAGTTTCATAGAGGCAGGAAATAACTACGGTATGCACAGGAGCTTCAAAATCCAAGCGATGCTCTGATATGCTTCTTTGAAAACAAAAGTGTGATATGTGTCCAAAAAAACCCAAAGCAACCTGTGGTCAAGGATCAGCCATGTGGGCTCTTCTTCAGATAGCTGTCTCTAGTGACTGTGGATGCTAAAGAATATATGTAGAATATAGAGGCATGTCAAAGTATCAGTATTTTCAGCCCAGCAAAATTTTGTTAGATAACGGTGTTTTATGCTAATTCAGGCACTGAACTTAAGTCATTAATGAAGAATTTGTCATGTAAGGACCACGCTGTATCAGCCCTCTTCAAAAGAGCTTGCAAGGAGGGCAGTCCAAAGTTTCAGTATGAATAAAATGAAAGCTGACACCCTCCAGACTAGGCCATATAGATTTCATTTTATAATGATTTCAAGGAGAGTGAGTTTTGCCTTTGATCTGTTACAGTGTGACACAAGAGCCAAGGCTCAATAGAGGCAGCTGAAACAGAAAGAGGATCATGACACAACCAAAAAGCTGCAGAGTTTTGCACCAGGAGCTGTTGTGTTCAGCAGAAACTACTTATTCGGCCCCCCATTGGTCACTAGTTGTGGTCACACCTTAAAGAGGCATTGTGATCAGATCAAAGCTCGACTGGGACACACTATATTTCAGATGTTGAGCTTGAGGTAGACATGAGGCAGCCAAGAGCCAGGAACACTAGTGAGGATAACCTGAACAAGAGACGGTTTCTAATGATACACACCCATAAACCACAGTTGTGGCCCCCTGTTGATGCTTCAAAACTCACCCAAGTTAAAATGTGTCAAGACATTGTTTACTTTGTAACACGTCTTGTACTAATTGAGAATCATAACACTGACCAAATTCTTTGTCAGTGCTGTTGTAAGAATTCTTATCTGTTACATTCATTCAGTCAGAGCGGGCTGCCAATTCAGTTTTTAGCGCAACAGCAAGTTCCACACAGTGACGCATACAAATTTTAAAATTGGGGGAAAAAATAGACAGCTCAAACTGCTGTTTACTGTAGCATCTGATTATACTGTATGCGTGCATTGTTACTTGATGTGGTACGTCACCCTCTATTAGCTGCTATAGCTCATATCTAGCAAAGTCCCATTACTGTAAACTGCCAGCATAATTTAGAGTCGGCGATGGACGGAGCGCTGTTATTTCCTAGTACACTACATCGGAAAAACTGTTTACACTGGACTTGACTTCGTGTGGTATCTCTGCAAGCCCACCAGTTTATGAGCACTGCTTCTCCACCAAGCTTTTTTAGTTGTAAAAAGCCTAGTCAACCTCCGGTTAATTGTGATAAAACAGCATTTCCAGGCTCTGCCTCTCAGGGACAGAACATTTTAGCAGGTTCTGGTCTTTACCCGTGGGAGAGAGAACTGCTCATACTGACAAATACTGTTTGGCATAAGTGCATACAGGAATCATTTGACTCTTGTCTTAGTGCTGATTTTCCTCTCACTGGGCACACACCAGTTGCAGAGACTTGATGAAAAAGTCAGCCGAGACCCACGCGGTTCTTTTTTCATTAGTTTTTTTATTGCTAGAATATTTTCTTTTTTGGCAACATTTATCTGCAGAAGGTGAGAGGAAAAGCACAGGAGAGAATTGGAGCCAGAAAGACAAAATGAGATCAACAGGGAGAGGGAGAGCAGGGTGGATTTTGGCAGTGGAGTTCCCTGGAGAGAGGTGCGGTCTGTTGCTGATGCCCTCTCTTCACTCCCACCCCCCACCCCTCTCTCTCATTTTGCTTCCTTTCATACTTGCATTCATGAAAAGTTTATGACCATTTCTCTGTCTCTCTCATGCTACTCACCCCCCCCCCCCCCCCCCCC
>LKNJ01001232.1:0-49485 GCA_002120245.1 Maccullochella peelii | reverse complement strand
TGTTGGGGGGGGGGGGTAAATGCTTAGGAGGTGGGAGGGAAGATTCGGGGAAGGAGAAAAAAAGATTACATAAGCTAAGGAAGGAGGATGTGGAGAGAAAAGGCAGACAGAAAGCAAACAATATGATATTGAATCGGCACCAATAATAATTTTCTTGTCTTTTTAAAGTATCTAACTTATTTTTGGGTCCCTAAGTGTTCAGTTGGATATTTTGGGGGGCTTTTACAGAGAGATGATGGATAGTGTAGGTGCCCTTCACACTGACTTTCACTACTTGCCCTTGACGTATAGTAGTAAAAAAAAAAGAGTGTGCGCATGTGTTGCAGCCAGCCAAATATGCTAGTGGATAGCAAATTGTGGCTGCATTGAAAGAGTGAGAGATAAAGAGAGAGAGGGTGAGAGAGAGAGAAGGGGATGGGGGGGAGGTGCTGACAGGACAGGTAGACTTGGCTGAGAGGAGGAGAGGACACTAGTGTCATCCCATCTTTTTTTTTTTTTTTGTCATCTGCTCTTTTGCCTTGTCACATTCATCACGAGGCAGAGGATAACAACACGTAGAGGGCACATGAAAAACTACACATGAAACAGTGCAAGTGTGCGTTAACTGTGGTTCCTCTCTCACTGCCTATGTTTCTATGACATACAACATACATAATACACAAGTTTCTTTTCTTTTGGCACAACCCATCTACACTATGTCTCCCTGCTGTCTATCCCTCCCTCCATCCCTCATTCACACACACACACACACACACACACACACACACACACACAAATTGAAGCAGCAGTGATATGCTGCTGCTGATGTTGGAGTGGAGTCAGTTAGCTAGAGAACAGTCTAGAAGCATCTTTCTAATCTAAATTATTCACATATACTCCGCTGTCTGTGTTACAATGCTGAGAACGTGTATGCTGCCGTGTGCGAGGATAGAGATGACGAGGGAGAAGAAGCACATTAGACCATCTACTGTATGTCTGTGTATCTAATGCGTGTGTGTGTGTGTATGTGCACTATAATATGTCTTCACAGTGCAAGTTAGGCTGTGTCAAAGTGTGCACTTAGAGAGAGGCATAAACAGTGTGTGTGTGCCTAATATGCAGCACTTATCCTGTAACAGGGCAAGGGTTAGTGTAATGCATTCCTTTGGTCAAGACCTCATCATACACACTTGCTCTGAAATACGACACTCTTTACCAAACAGGAAGATTATGATTATTAAAAACTCACTGGGGGGAGGTGGGGGGTCACCAGGTACACAAGATCTGCATTTCTTCTTTGACATTTTCTATAACCACCATAGCTGCATTCATTTCCACCTGTCAGACATTATTAAACATTAACACTGTGAAGCACACTGTATTATTTATTATAATTTTGTCCAAGTCTTCAGCTCAGATTGGTGACTAATGTTTTATGTTAAGTGTAAAAACAGCTTAGCATACATGTTACATGTTTCTTATAAGCCCAGGATAGGATAGAATTAGCTTAAAAGGTAAAAGATGTTTAATCATGGCATTAAGAGGTTAAAACTGAACTCTAATAGGAATAATAAAACAACCAACAGGACAAATCACGTTGAAATGCTCTTGAATCTGAAATAACCTGTACCCAAGTAACTCAGCCAGTATCATTCAAATACAGGCAAACTAGTTAGTGCTCAAAATGTACTAAAAGAGTACTTCAGTGATTTAGTATTGCATTTCCATAATGCTGGGGACACTGAATAAACAGGAGTCCACAGCCATGCCAGCAGCTCTGTGAGGCTGTACTTAGGCACAGTGATAGTTTTTTAGTTTTTCAACGCTAACATGCTGATGTTAAGCCGGTGTAATGTTTACCATGTTTACCATCTTAGTTTAGCGTGTTAACATGCTAACATTTGCTAATAGGCACTAAATAGAGAGTACAGTTAAGGATGATGGGAATGTCATTAGTTTTGCAGGTATTTGGTCATAAACCAAAGTACTGGACAAATTGATATTTTGACCTAATAATGGCACTAGGGGAATGTCAGGATCACCTAAGTCATTAGGATTCATCCTGTGGGGCACGTGATTATATGTACCACATGTCATTCCATCCAATAGTTGTTGAGACTTTTCACCAAAAACCCAATAGCTAGAGGATATGTCAGGGGATCACCAAAGCTATTAGGACCATGAAGGTCAGTGCAAAACCTTATGGCAGTCCATCCAGTGGTTGCTGAGATACTTCATTCTGGACCGAATGGGTAGGCTGACCCACATTGCCATCCCTAGAGCCACACTGCTAGTGTGTCTAAAATGTAAGGTCGAAATTGGTGTAGCAGAGACCGAGATACCCGAGTTTTTAGTAGTACTGGATCCTACAATACCCATAATGCAACTCAGTAGCTTCTTTTGTTAGACTCGCCCTGCCTGGTAATTACCCACATTTTTAAACTCTGTGTCCCCAGTTTGTATTGCGGGTTGTCTGTTAAAGGTTTCTAGTCTCCAAACCCAAGCTGAGTAATTTTCTTGGACTTAACAAAAGCTCCTCCAGAAGGGAAATTAAACAAATATTTTTACAGCACTTCCCATGACTAGTGGATAATGACATTTTGTTGGAGTGCAGTCAGCAGCACCTTAACATCTGGTGTCTCCTCTTCTTCCGTTCACTCTTCTCTCCTCTCTCTGTGTCCCAACAGCAACGGCCAGTCCAACAGTCTCTGGCCTCCTCCCTGTGTCGGGAGTCCCATTGGAAGTGCCTCCTCCTGACCCTCCTCATGTACGGCTGCTTTGCCACGCTCGCCTGGTGCGCTCTCTGTCGGGTACCCGTTCTCGGCTCCTCCTCCATACCTCTTGGTGCTGACGACGATGCCACCTCAGCGGCCTACTATAATGACATCCTGCACTTGGAGAGTCCGTGCTCTAGTGGCTACGTCTACATCCCCCTGGCTTTCCTGGCAATGCTGTATGTGGTTTACTTGGTGGAGTGTTGGCACTGCTTTTCCAAGACGGCAATGTTGGCTCATGCTGAATTCCAGGTATGTGTGGAAAAACAGTTTTAACATTCAATTTAGCATTCAGCAAGGGGGTCTAACTGCAGCGTACTGCTGCAATAGGAGTCTAGCAATAGGTCTATGACCTTGAGCTACACAGCAGAATCTGTTTACTTATTGAAACGTGTTCACTATGGTAGTGTCAGCAAAATGTCTAAAATAAAGAGGTTAAATAAATAAAATGATGCTGTAGTAAATGTCTGCACAGACAGTTGCTGTTTAGGAGAGATAAGGGATAATTAGAGGCCTAAACAGTCCTAAGTTTCATGCCATTTAGTCAGAAATTTTAACGTTTCATGATGAGAGAACACGGTTTTACTCTCAATTTCCTACTTGAGTGTGGGGAAAAAAAAGAATACTTGCCCACTCATATGGAAATGAGATAACCTGGGGGCAGCAGTCTATCTTTTGTCTATTCTAGTCTGCTCTGTCTGCTATCTTGAATTCCAGGAGGACATTGTTCCAAAAGAACTGTGCTTACTGTTCATCATCTTGGCTATCTGTCACTGCCAAAAACAATCTTTTTTTTTTACGTCTGCAACACATATCCTATGCTTAAGACAGCTCTAAATAGAGGATGTAAAAAAACAAATAATAACACCATAAACAAACCTTGACAAGGCCTGGCTTGCACCAGATTGCACAGACTTAACTATGCTAAAAACAATAGGAACTTCTCCCTGTCCCGCCATTGCAAGAACTTCTCAGGCAATGTTGCATCTTTATATTTTAGATTGTTCATCCTTATTTTTAACAGGTTTATTTAGAAAGAAATGTTTTCAAAGTCACATTCAAATGTGACATTGATTAATTGATTTGATTATTCCTTCATTCTTTGACACAGGAAGTGTACGAGCGTGTGCAGAGACTTCAGCAGGCCACACCCTGCATTTGGTGGAAGGCCATCAGCTATCACTACGTGAGGAGGACCAGACAGGTGACGAGATACCGCAACGGAGATGCATATACGACCACACAGGTGAGGGGAACTCTTCCTAACACATATACTCACATAACACTTTTTCTCATGTTCACTCTTTTCTTCATATATTGTACATTTTTATATTGTAGCTACGCTGTAACACTTAAGTTAAGTAATTTTATAAACTTAAAACTTAAAATAACTGCTATGCAAATCTTAATTTCTCCTATAGTGAAATATTGCGGGGCTGTGTGCTAACAGCTGTGTGCAGTAAGAAAAACATTCTATTTAGTAACCATGCTTTATTGATGCATATATGAAGGTTAAAATGTCTTCCCAATAACTTGATTCTTCCTTTCACAAACTTCCCATCTTCCCATTCCATTCCCCCTCCATTAAACTCCTCCATCTATGCCCTGCTCCTTCCTTCCTCAGGTCTACCATGAGCGGGTGAACACTCATGCCTCCAGTTCAGAGTTTGACTACGCCCGCTATGGTGTCAAAGACGTATCAAAGGAGCTGCTGGACTTGCAACTGCACCCTGCTGTTCGCCTCCGTTTCACCAAGTGTTTCAGGTTAGACACCCACCACTAACCACAGCTGGTCAAAAGACATGGTGGGGGAGTTGATTTTAAGATTGTTATTTTTCCTGTTCTTTAGCTTCTCAAGTGCACGAGCTGAAGCTGCCTACCTCACCCAGGTAAGATGTGGTAATATATTAAATATGTTAATATTTAATAAATTAATTCTGTTCTGTTTTATTCTTATGAGGGCTGCTACTAATGATTTTTTTTATTCTATCAAAGTAATCAACTGATTGTTTTATCTATATCTGTAAAAAAAAAAAAAAAAGCCCAACTCAAGTTTCCAGAGCACACGGTGTTATCTTCCAATTGATTTCTTGATAATTCCCACTACAGCTGCTACTCCTGTCAAGCTGTCCAGTCACTGCACATACGCACAACGCTTATCACTCAAATGTATTAGACATTTTTGAAACAGTTGGTCTTTGATGTCAGACAGAGATTGATTTCGCTGGCAGATTGAGCTGTAGCTAGCTAGCTAATTCAGTCGCATTGTTGTTGCGGTCTGGTAAATAAAATACACTGCAAGTTGTGAATGGCACTTTTGTTTTTACATAAACTGTGACCCCCACGAACTAATGTAGTTAGTTAAAGATGTGCTCCTTGTTGCAGTGCTAATTCTTACATAGCTAATTTGTCTTATTCTCTTTCTCTCATTCCAAGCGAGCGCGCTTCTTCGGGGAGAACGAGGGGCTTGACGACTACATGGAGGCCAGGGAGGGAATGCACCTGAAGAACGTGGATTTCCGCGAACACATCCTGGCGTTCCCAGATCCTGCTCACCAGCCGTGGTTTTCTAGGCACAGGGTGTTCTGGCTGGCTTCTGCTTTCCTTCTGTCATGGCCACTGCGGGTTGTGTCAGAATATCGCACAGCATATGTCCACTACCATGTGGAGAAGCTGTTCGGGGAGGAAGAGGATAGTGGTGGAGGAGGTGGTGGAGGGGGAAGAGGGGACGGGGTTGAAGGGGGGACTGAGAATGGAATCCACCCAGGAGGAATTGGGATTGGAATTGGTCTAAATGGGACCAGTTACAGAGCCATCTCTCGGGTCAACACGGTGGACATGACAGAATTGGAGTGGCACATCCGCTGTAACCAACAGATGGTCCCGAGCTACTCTGAAGCCCTCCTTATGGACATGGACACAAGTGGGGGGACAAACCCTACCGCCTCTACGCCCATCTCTGGGCCTCCTTCCACCACCCCCAGCCAGGGGACCAACCCTCCTCCTCTAGCTCTGCCTGTTGTGTTCAACTCGGCTTACCTCCTCCAGAGCTGCCCCCGATGCCGGAGGACCACGTCGAGTTCCAGTCTTCCCTCCAGGCTAAGGGCGCCGATGGGAACCACAGCCCTCCTGAACGCTACTGTGGCAGGGATCAGAGCAGCGGGGCAGGGAGGTGGAGGTATAGGAGGAAGGCTGGTGCTCAGTCGGAGCGGATTCTCTCTTGGGAGACTTGGAGGGGGGCGCCAGAACAGCCTGTTTCATTCAAGAAGCATGGGAGGAGAGCTGGGAGGGAGTAGGGAAGATGGAGGAGGAAGTGGTGGTGGAGGAGGAGGAGGCGGAGGATTCCTTGGGTTAGGTTCAAGACAGGACAACGAGGAGACCAGAGGAGTGCTAGAAGGAGAAGGGGATGATGACGAGGAAGAGGAGCAGGAGGTGGAGGAGGAGGTGAGGAGAAGGGAAGACAGGGGAAGAGGAAGCAGAGAGAGGGATGAAGAAGCAGAGCAAGACAGTGGAGGGGGAAGCGAGGGCAGGGAGGGTGAAGGGGGAGGGAGGGAGCGTCCTCCATCCTACCAGGACGCGTTCTTCTTTCCTGTCCTCATTATACACGGAGAGGAGAGCTGCCATGCTGGAGATGACATGTGACGATCAGACAAACACATGAAGAGCAAGAAATTATGGGCCGAGGCCGGGGGAGATGAAAGAACGCACTGAACAGAAAG
Organism: Maccullochella peelii; assembly: GCA_002120245.1. Lineage (NCBI taxonomy): Eukaryota > Metazoa > Chordata > Actinopteri > Centrarchiformes > Percichthyidae > Maccullochella > Maccullochella peelii. The sequence goes on along the minus strand of LKNJ01001232.1, from coordinate 43,013 downwards.
AAATTAGTGGATGAGGGGGAAATGAGATATGAAATGAGAACAGAATGAGGTTGAAAGGAAAGAGTTGGTTGATGGCAAACCAGCTATGGAGAAAAGATTCAGTCAGAACAAAGCATTAGAGGTAAGAACAGCTGTGGGACAGACAGAATAGAGGGAAAAGGGGGCGTAGTGGCAAACAGATGCAGTGCATACTGTAAAAAGGCAGGAAACACTGGTTCAGAAGGAAATGAGAGCTGATAGGGAGTGCAGTAGCAAGATAACATGGAGTCTGAGAATATGAGCGAAGGGTAGAAAAGTCCTTGCAATCGTAGACTTTGCTACACAGAGATTGTGAGAGGCTGGGACAGATCTGATACTTGGGAAGAACAGAAAGACTGAAAACATAGGAATGACTATTTCCAAATATATCTATGCAAGAACAGGAGTGGGAGGCGTAACAAGTCTAAAGATAGCAGACTGGAGAGCAGTGGAGAGACTCCAAACCAGCTGAGTGGTAGTGGGTATTTTTTCAAAAGAAACAGAAGTGGAGGAACTGCAAAAGGGTATTTTGTAGGCTTGAAGCTTTGGTTTTTCTCAAATCAAAATTCATAGAGGCAGACTAAAAATATGGCTCATTTAAAGAACAAAATGCATAGAGAGGAAAGAATTCCTAAATATTTCAGATGAGGGAGGAACCAGATGAGCTCAAAAGGATTACAAAATGCAGACAAGTGGCAGGAGAGAAACAATGATGTGCTTTTGGCAAGGTAGAATGTAAAAAAAAAATAAAAAACAAATGGGGGGGGGGGCAAAGGCGGAGTGCAGCACAGCAACAATAGACAAAAAGAAGTAGAATACAATACTGACAGAGAATTCATGCAGATTCTTAAAAGACACAAAACGGAATTATGTAAAAGATCAACTCAAGAGGAGGAGAGAAGAAAAAAGACACAGGACAAAAAATCCTCTGAGCAGCAATCCTGACCTTGAATCTAATCAGGAACTCCAAATAACATTCAAATAGTTCCCCAGGTAACTTTTTCAAACAGGTCCTTATGACAAATGAGGTCTTTCTCAGGTCTTTTAAGATTCACTATACAACGCACAGCGTCTGGCTAGCAACGGTAACACTTATGATTATTACTGATTATCCTCCCTGTCTCGTCATGCCGTCTTATTCCTCACTCCTCACCATTAGCTTCCCCACCACTCTATCCATTACTGATAGAAAAAAACTCGATAAAAAGAGGGAGCGATTGCTTCCTCTACTCAGCTCTCCTCTTTTCTCATGCTCCTACCCGCTCTCCTCCATCCATTTGGTCACCTCTTCCGTGCTCCTTCCTTCCTTCCTCACCCCTCTATGCACTGAAAACCATGAGTTACAAGTGCAGAGGTGTAATTCTGAACACATCTATTGCTTTTCCTAAACACCACTAGTTGGGTGCAGCATCTTTTTTGCAGTTAGCACATGTTGTATTCTAATTGAAGTGAGAGGGTGTTGTACCAAAATAGATTCACTGCATCCATCGTTAGCTTCCCCTCCTCTTTTCCTCTGCCATCCTCTCCCTTCTGCTCCTCCCTATCCTCTCTTTAAAGTGGTGGATATGTGATACACCTCTCTCTGCTCCTGGAAATGCTGAGATCAGATTTCATCTCGGCTCACTCCACATATCACATCTCCTCTGGGCGGAGGTTTCTCCTCTAGGATCAGATTTTATAAACCAGATATGTCCCACTTATATGAAGTTGCTTTTTTTTTTTTTATGACCTCTCGCTATTAGATTTTCAAAGGAACAAGATTGGAATAAACTAATGAATTTACCCAACTGCGAGCTGCAAAAGATGTAGAAAAATTTGGCTAACGCTAACACAGAGTGTGACTTTCTCACACAGTAGGAGTAAAATGTTGGCTAAAGTGAAATGGCTAATTTTGTGTAGGTGTTCTCTAGTTTTAAACATTTGTACCCAAAGACAGACTTGTGAATATGAAGGAAAAAATTACAATAACCAGTAAACCTTCCTCCAATATCAATATACTATATATCACAATACTGTATGTGTTTAAGCATGAAAAAAATCACCTCTTTATCTCATTTATGTCCATAATACTGGACTGCATGGGAAGTAAAAATTGAGCTGTCAAGCTAAGCTGGCATTCTCATAATAATAAAAAAAGAATTTACACTATTAAATAAAAACTGACACTATGATCACAATGATCAATAATGCCCAGCCCTGTGATGGAATACGTTTGGCCAGATTGTGCCATGCTGCTACCTCCTCCTCTTGAAGAATCACCTGCAAATAAGTAACAACGCTCTCTGAAACATCGCCTCACTATAAAATGCGTGAAAGTTCGCTGGCGTAGAGATGCATGTAACTTAATAACAGCTAGAGTGCAGGAGCTACTAATAGCTATGTAGCAAACATGTCTGCCAATGCCAAAAAAGCAGTGACCATGATCAGTCAACATAAATTTAGATATTGTAGACACATGTAGACAAGGGCACGGACAGGAATCCATAGGGATTAACTCTCTGCCCTACTTCCTGAGTTAGTATGTTTTCATGGAAAGAGGCAATTGGCACAGACCACATAACCATCAGTGCTTTGATGCATAGATTTTACAAAGCACACTAAACCTGTAACAGTAGTGAGAAGCAGCCGCAGAGTAGTTAGATGAACATTTCTTAACCTTCCCTGCATAGTGCCCTTCAAAGGTCACTTCAGCCACTTTGTGATGTTGGAAGGGTCTCCCTTGTTCTCTATCTGCTTACTTCGGACGTGATACTGCAAAAGCACACTGAAAGAATGAAAGAAAAATCTCTTACGTGAGGAGTTTTCTGAAAAATAGAGCAAAAACGATGCTTGATGCATTTCATAAGTGATGGGAGATGATGGACATATTAACGAGCATACGCACAGGCACACCAACATGGATACCGTAACATCCAACCTGGATTCAGCAGAGACAGCGGGGAATGTTCTTTCAATGAAACTTTCTGGGAAGATAAAGTAGAGCATGAGTGCTGACCTGGTTTGGTGTACGGGACACATGCACACATACACACACACCCACGCTGTGACACACATTCACACACACTGATTCTGGCTCTTCTGTAGCTTTGGGGGACATCAAGCTGAACTGGGCACAAGGAAACTAATGGACGGAGTAATTAATGGACTGACAGAGAAAATAAACAGCAACAAGGACAATTGTTTCTATATGACTGGAGAACAGGAAAATGGCAAAGACTTGCCTAAACATTCACTGGAAGGAAGGAAGAGTGAAAATGTGAGATTCAAAGACAATTATTTTTACAGCTATTTATCATTATCTCAATCTCTTGACTTGTGGATCAAATTGTCTCCATTTATGTCCCTTAACAAAAAGAAGCACTAAATACCACTGACCACACTTCTGTGCTCATTTGATTTTATTGCTTTCACTAATTTCCAATCACTCAAGTTGTTATTTTGTTTAAGGGTAATAATATGGCTTGGAAAGTTCTGTCCAATATGAATTTTGGATCATATAGCCACGAGAAGTGCGCTCCAATTTACAATCTGCTTTTACATTTCTATCTAAATACTTTGCCACCAAACGAGACAAAATGAGAAAATCCAATTCAGTCTGTAATTTGCTACTTTTATATCATCTGCATACTTGAGTAGACATTATTTCAGGTTGTTAAAGTGATGTCTAAAATCCAAATGCCTTTGTAAGCTTCAGAAATGTCTCATGTCGTAGCTGATTTTTTTAATTTTATTTTTAATTTTTGTAAAACAGACAATGCTCTTAGCTTCCCAATGAGCTTGGGTCGGTGAGCCGAATTATGTAGGGTGCTTGGACCCAGTTATACTTGCTCACAAGTCTAGTTTATTTATTTATTTATATCAAACAGACAAGTGTATTTCACTCAATGTGTTGTGGCTGGATATTTATACGGTGTTTTATTATCTCAGAGTGTGTCAAAAGTGTGTCCTCAGCCGCTTCAGGTGTGCCAAGAGAACTTTGTGCCCATGATGTCTTACACACTCACACACACTCATGCTTGCATGTTTAGTCACAGCAGTAAAGCAGCCATTATAACAGCTTATTTTAGATTAGAGTGACATTAATCCAGTACCCATAATAGCCCCACACATGCAGAGTCTTAACACAAACATACACACACTGAAAGCATGGAACTGTCCTGCTATGTTGCCTTTGTGCCCAGCGTTGCCAACTTTTTTGCTCAGGATTTCAGTTAATGCTGTGTTCCAGTGTCAACACAAGCTCTGTCTCGCGCACACATAAATATCCATTAACATGCCAAAGCAAAAAAAACAAGCATCACAGAGAAAATGCCTGTGCTTACACACATATGCACATAGACATTAGCAGCTGGTGGTACAGGTGGCTGCACCAAGTCCACATGCAATAGTATGATCTGTGCAGCAGTACCAAACATTAACATAAGGGTCAAAAGGGTGGATTTACTCAGGAGAAAAAAATAATAGATACTTATCAAGTGATCTAATTTAGTTTGTTATAATTCATTTTTGTTATTATTTTGTATACAGCTCATGTGTAAATCCACCCTGAATGTCTTTAATACATTGTGGTGTGTTTGGTTAAACCTGGCACGCTGGGTTTTTGTCCACTAGGTGGCAGCAAAGTGGCACCGCATTTAGAGGGTGAACCAACAGTGAATCAGACAGGGTAGTCAGGCGGCTGCTGTCCTGCTCTCTGTGGATTGAGACTTAAGCATGTTCCACATCTACACACACCCCGGTCAGGTGATTCAAAACCCTTTGGCAACCTGCTTTGACATCGCTGATAGAGTTCTGGGCAGAGGTGCAACAAACCTGATAGTTTAAACCTGCAGAGAGCAGTGCAGTCTTATGTGATTGTACATTTATCTTTATCTAAGCCTCCACTGCTCTTATTATTTTCCTTTAACTGTGACTGAATGTGTTGCGAAGCAATATTGCCTATATCCCTGCTTTATGGCCAGACTTGTATGTGTTGCTAAGCAGCTTTCTGAACTTATAACCACAAGCAACGGGAGCTTCAGTTATTGAAATGACAGCACTGTTAGATAAAGGCAATTCGCGTTTTGTAACTGAGCCTCCATTTCCATTGTGTAACTCGTCGTCTGGCTGTGTTGCTCTACATGACACAAACTACAAATAAAATGGCAGAGAGGAAGGTGGTTTGGTTTGTGATCCACATTTTGAAAAGACCACTCTAAAATACACATCTGTTTTCTTGTGGCCAAAGTTAGCCCACATACGGTTTCTTTGTTTTACTCTTGTTGTCCACACTTTTTTTTTTTTTTTTTACCAACATCATCACTTGACTATCTTATAAACTGCTAGCAATTATGACCGATGTATTGTTGTCAATACTGTTACTGTTTCTCGTGTGGTCATGGGACGAGTCGAGTAGTCATACTGAGCTTGTCAAACACTGTAAAAAAAACATGTTTAGAATTGGTTTGACTTGAAATCACATGAATTCCAGCTGCATTTTCAGTTTTAATTTTCAGAAATGCTTGGTTAGTCTAATGTGGATACTACAAACTATCAGGTAACAAACAGAAATGTGTGATCCATTGACTGTGTTACACTATTGACATTGGACTATCCAAATAAAGTCAAATTGGAGTTTCCACACTTTCCATACTTAATTTATATTAAGTAAAAACTGATCATAAACAGAATTCAGGGTATTCTCTTGACCTCAGACACTTTAATGTGAATTTGTGTGCATTAATAACTCTCCCTCAGAACTGCAAAACAGCAGCCAAGATGGCTGTCTGTTATTATCCACAGGCACTTTTTTGCTGCTCTTAATGAATAATCAGTTTTCCATTGTGCAAAAACTGTATCGTTCCTGTACTGAGCCTTGTATCTGCGTGATACAGTGTGGCTGCCCTTTGTGTTTGTACTGGAATAATGAGCAGCTGTGTGTTGTCGCATATCCTCGATGTCACCACCTTTAGGCGGTGGTCTGTTGTCCTGCACTGGACACAGAAGATAATAAAAAAAAAAATAGCACCAAAGTGATGACTATATGTAAAAACTCAAATGCTGATAAATGCATCATTATATACTGTATGACTATAATGTTTCAGTAAGAACTCGTCTGAGTTTAAGGCAATACATTAGTGTCAGTATAATCAGCCTCTGAGTCAAGGCTGATTTTACGATCAGGGTCAGATTATTGGAGTCAGTTTTTAAAAAATGTGGTCATGATTAGGGTAAGAGTTGTAGTAGCTAATCAAGTAGCACCTTGCTTAAATATGTTCTGTGTCACCTGATTGTTAGCTGAGTATCACCATTGGACAGTAAAGCTATACAAAGCTATATACGTGTAAACCTCAGACTTAGCTTGTCAATGCAGCAAGAGTCCCCGCTCTTTCAGTTCCGACCTCAGACGAGACTGATCATGTCTCGTGGCATTTCCAGATGCTCATTCCTTTCTTGCAAAAATATTTAATGCTGCTGGATTACTTGTGAGCTGTTGAACAAAATGACTTGTTAACCACAATGTAGTTGTTATGTACATGCAGCCTCTATGGAGTTTAAACAATAATGCCACATACAATGCATTATTGTCTTACACAGTGATGTGTAAAGCCAGGAGTGGGCTTTCTGTTCAAGCACCGTCGAGCAAAATGTCCTCAGTATTTAAGCTAATTAATATGTAACTGATAATGAGATTGTCACTATCACACCGGATTATAGCTGTTGTCACTGGCCTGTTGATAATGTAATTATTTCATTTGAGTGGATGGTGACAGTGAAGGTAATGGAGCTGTTGGCAATAACACTGTTAACTGATGCGATCCTGGCGATGATGATGACAATTAATTATCATGGAAGACACAAATAAAGTCAATCTGCTTGGTATACCAGGGTTTGGTCTCGTGGGATTTTTAACCCAATGATATCTTCAGATATTACTGCGTATGAATGTATTATAGAATTCTTACAATAAATGTTTCTTTTTTGTTTATACGAACTCTCCAGCTCTTCTCAAAATGCTGTTGCGACATATTTGTTGCTTGCTGAGGCAGTTCGTTTGCTAATATTTTCAGAAAACATATGAATGAAAGAGCTTGAGTGCAGAACTAATCTGCTATTTTATCCCTGAAATTCTGTTGAATACTGCATGTTCATCGGTGATACGCTTTTGTCAGATGGAGCATTTTCTCTAGATTGAAATAATGCACACCTACTGTTAGAAACACTGCTGATTTAAAGATTTCTGGGGTGTTTTGTTAATTCCAGACTGTCTTAAAGGGGCACTCCACCAATTTTACACATCAAATCATTTACTCCTCATGTGGCGTACTAAGCCTGTGAAAAACAGCTGGATGATGTCTTCTTTGGCTCTGGAGGAAGCCCTCCAAAGATTGAAAAAAGGGCCCTAGTGATGTCACTTCAGCTTGGACTTGAATGAATGCAGGCTGGGAAACAGTAATAACAAGTACTGACTCATTGCAAAAATCATGAGCTGTAGTTCACTCAGTATTATTTCAGCCTTGTATAATATTCCCATTGTCTCCATGTGGGTATATATATCTATATCTGGTAGAGTTTAGTAACTTACAGTGAGCAAATACTTTCAATCCTTGGATGTAATTTCTAACGTGACATTAAAATAGTAATTTATATTTCTCTGTTGACTTGTGATTTACCCAACATTAACATGACTTTGTTTTAATTTGTCATATCATACAACAAGAACAACAACAAAGGACACTGTAGCGTTGCATTATGGGAAGTGTAGGATCAAGGATTTTTTGGACGTCAACTTCATATATCTGAATATCTGGTGCTTTGATGTTGACCATTCTTGTTACAATCTCTCTCTTGCAAGTCCCACAACTGTATGGAAGTGCAACACTAAATCACCGGGATACCCCTTTAAGAAAAACAATTTTCTGTGCTTCATATTTCGTGGTTTTTTAGGCAGCACAAAAATAGGTGAGGGCCACATTACCAGTAGTGTGCAATCAGTCTGTCCTTGTGCTAGTAATTTTGGGTGTCTCCTATATTGTTAAGCATCAATCTCAGGTTGGTCTACTGCACATACAATATTCATAAAGGTTATTACAATTTCTGTGCCATTCACAGGCTGAGTATGACGTTTATGCAATGGCATGTCTGTAGTTATGTTTCAATCTGGATGGGCTTTTTCCTGTATACGAAAGGAGCGCTTCCATCATGTTAAACTCATTTGAAGTGAATGGTGTCTTCCCACACAGGCTTCTCTGTATTTGTTTGTCCCCTTCATCTTCTTCATAGAATTGCTCACACTACTGAGAACACTACCTCAGGGGGGCGAGGAGTTCACTGCACCATTCTAATGCATCTACAGTGTCTGTTTATCTCCAGTGCTGTACAACCAAGCTCTTCCTGTCATCTGATTTGCATTCTATAGGTACTGACAACAAAGCACTTCCATCAAGGGTTTATGTCAACTCAGTTATGTGAAACTACAGTAGTGGTTGCGTCTGGTGTCACAATGCAGGCTAGTACTGTAGGCAAGACACTAGAGGACAGCAGAGCATTTCCATTATAATACTACTTGTTTCTATGTCTGGATGTTCAGCATATGAGGTGAATTCAAAAATGCATTTTGCTATTCGTTACTTCACTTGGATGTTGGACCTTCACTGAGAGAATAATGTATGTGCAGAAACAAGAGAGGTCTGTTTTCACATTTCTGCTGTAGGAGGAAAGTTTCTCTGCTCATGTTAAATCCGAGTTTGAAGGCGCATACGTACAAGCATGATTTTGTGACATCACAACTAGTTTGGAAGTGAATCGTGGGCCGAAATATGCAACTCACACAAGTGCAGTGGTAGAATGTAACTAAGAACATTTGCTCAAGTATAGTACTTAAGTACAAATTTGAGGTGCTTGTACTTTACTTGAGTATTTTCTTTTCATTCCATTTTCTACTTCTACACTATATTTCAGAGGGAAATATTGTACTTTTTACTCGACTACAATTGTCTGGCAGCTTTAGTTACTAGTTTCTTTAAGATGCACACAAGACATACAAAGCGCTTATAAAATATAAATATATGTTAGAAATTAAACTACCCAACAACAGTATATACAAGTACAGCTGAAACAATTTGTTGATTAATCAATTAGCCAACTATTCTGATAATCATTTAAGTCATTTTTCATGCAAAAACATTTTATGGTTCCAGCTTCACAGCTATGAGGATTTGCTGCGTTTCCTTTTGATCTATTTGAATTTATTTTTAATACGTTTGAGGTTTGAACAAAACAAGCATTGTGAAGATGTCACTTTGAACAGATAAATCCATAATGAAAATAATCATTGGTTGCAGTCCGATTCAAAATAGTTAAAAATGAGCTCCACCTCAACCAACTACAACAGTAACAGTGCACTGAGTACTTTTACTTTTAATATATTTTCCTGATTATACTTTTACTTAAGTAACATTTTCAATGCTACTTTTTCTTGTAACAGAGTATTTTTACAGTCTGAATACTTCCTCCACCACTGCATGAGTGTGATGTGGACTTCCACGTCACGTACGCTGAGAATGGACTTTTCACTTCAGGAGGAAACATCCAGCATTTAGCATTTAAGCGTCTGAACTGAAACACATTTGCATATTCAGAGAGATTCTGGATGGAAGGGGAGAAGGAGTAGATGTGCTTCTGAGAATTTGTAAGTAGTTTATTGAATTTTTTGTTGTGGATCAGTCAAATACCAGACACATTAGGATTCAAAGCAGAGTCATTTTATATGTCTTAAAAAATGTGATTTTATAAATCCCTCAATTATGCTCTAGTAGTAAAATATGTGTTTTCTGAGTGTTCCTGCTGCAGATAAACCTTATTTAGATTGATGTGTTTTCAGGCCACAGCTGGACCAGAAACCTCATCAGTAAGTAGTTGGCCTGCTCACATATGTATGCCCTCTGGTTGCAGTTGGTACTGGTACTGGAGTCAACTGTTAAATAAGTATGAAGTAACTTATTTGATCAGATTACCACCACAGCAGGCTCCCTGATTGCTTTCAACAGTGGCAGAACTGTTTTCCTGCCATCCCACATGGCAGCAGCATAAACAGCCTCATGTGCCTCCCCACTTCTCTAGCTGCGTTTGGCACTGATTTCTGTGTGTCTGTTTGCAGACGTGTGTCTCCCCTCCTTCCGCCGCTATCAGCTGCCGGTGTTGACAGTCTTCCTGATGCTTGATGTTCCTCCTTTGTTGTCTCCGCCTCGCTGAGCTTCTGGCTGCACCTGCGGCTGTTTGCCCAGCAATCTTCTCCTGGATCGAGAGGAACAGTGGGGGGAGAAACAGAGGAAACCCGTTTGCTGTTGGAAACAGGTGCAGGTAAAGCCTTCTGGAGGGGATTGGATGTGGAAACTCAGAATATTAGTAAAGAAAGGCACCATTTTCAGACATAATTCTACTGACTTATTGTAACTTTCTGGTCATTTGCAGCAGCCTCTCCCCTCTTGTAAAATATGAAATTACACAAAGCATTTACATTGTAATTAGCATTTAAATAGTGATAAGTTTCTAGTATTTATAAGTGACTGACAGCACATTTCATAAGACAGGTGTAAACTCAATGTGCTTCAAAATAAAAAGCAGAAATAGGCAAAGATTATATAAGATAAGAACATACTTTAAGAAGGTACATATAAGATAAGCTATTACAAAGGGAATAATAATAATATCTAAAATAAAGGTTTTGCCCATTAACCGCACACTTACGCTAACCTAACTAAAAGCTTGTGGAAAAAAAAGACATGTTTTTAGTCTGCTTTTAAAAGAAGACACTGTTGCAGCAGACCTTAGTTCATGTGGTAGCGAACTCCAGAGAGCAGGACCGTAATGACCGAAGCAGGACTCAAACTTTGCATGATGCTGTTTTGTTTTTACCAACTTGGACTCCACTGACCACTTGGTGGCACAGTGGTTCCACACACATCTTTAAACAAAGCCCCTTGTACTCAAATTCTTGTAAATCAAATCTTAAGACAAAAACAAGAAAATCACCGGAGCCCCACATCAAGGCTACAGCTCCTGATTTGTCAGAAATACCCAAAAGACAAAATGGATTAGCAGACATTTGGAAAAGTTTATTTGAATAAAGCTCACTTATAATTGGTAAAAAATTACGCCCCGTTGCACAGGCCTGGATCCATAACAGTACTCAGCAAGTGTGTGTGTGTGTGTGGGGGGGGGGAATACACCTATTGTATTCTCTGTGAATAATGTAATTTATAGAATGTGCCGGGGTCAGGAAATACAGTATGTCTGAAATTTATAGCGCAGAGCCTGAGAGGGTAAAGGGCTTTTAATGAGAGTAGGAATTAATTGCATTAAATCTCTCATTGGTGACTGTTAAGCAGAGGATTTATAGTTTGGGGAATGTTCTTCAGTTTCCAGAGGGTGGGGGGGTGGGGTTTCAACTTTGGTTAAAAAAGCAATTGACACATATGGGTCCTGAAATCAAATGCCATGTTGAAAATGTAGTCAAGCTGATTTTCAGACACACCCAGCTCTGTTGCAGGGGTCCATTTTTCCCACATCTTCCTCAGCACAAAAAAAGCATTCAAAGCATTTCACCAGGTCGCAGCAAAATTAGTCTGGAGTCACAGAACAGCAGTCAGTTCTGGAAAGAGGAGAGAGGGATGAGGACTGGGTAATGGAGAGGAAAAAAAGGGGTTGGATGGAGGAATCGTACGTTTAGCTTCACACACACAGACACAGACACACACATACATACTGGTGGCAGCAGCAGCTTGCTGTGGAGTCTCTTGCTGAGTGGGGCTGAAGCCAGTGGAGCGAAGGATGAGGTGGAAGGAAGGAGCGAAGGACTGAGGAGCGAGGGAGTGGAAAAGTGAGGAATACATAACAAATCTGAAGTGACATAACTGGACATGCTTCAGCTCGCCCCGAAATAACACACTGATCTCTCCCTCCTTTTTATCCCGTCTGCCTGCTGCTATATTTTGCTCCTCTGGTTTGCTTACAAGCACTTGATTTTTCTTGAGCCCCGCACCTCCAGCCTCAGCATCCTTGCTTTCTATCCGCGTCTTCCTCCAAATATTTCTTTACCTCTTTCTTTTTCCTCTCCTCATTGGTGGTGGTACTACCCCCCCCACCCACCCCCAATTCTCTCCTCTCCCCCTCCCTCCTCCTCTCTCCGCAGGCCCCCCTGGTCTACCTCTCCTCTCTGTCTAATAATAGCCATAATGTGTTATGAGTATGCAGTCTGCCTTGCTCGCAGCAGCTCTGCACTCCCCTCTCCCTCCCCCAATTTCACTCCTGCAGCGGATACACTGTCTTTCTTTCCTCCCTTTACCATCTCCCACTTCCCTTTCTCACATTTCTCCTTCCCCTTCTCCTTCCATATGATCTTTGTGTTCGCTGTTGGTGTTATCTCACCCCCCCTTCTCCTCCTCTTCCTCTCGTTTTCCTGTATGCAGCATGGACATGGTGTGAACATGTCGTCTTCTTCTTCACCCCTCCTACTCTTTCATCCCGGCTCCTCTCCTCCCCTTCTCTGTTTTCTGTCCTGCTTGTGTAGGCTTGCTCTCGTAGCCGTGCGAATATGTGGTCCTGAACTCCCCCATGCACCTCTATCATGTATATCATATCATCCAAGTTGTTTGGTCTCCATCATACACACCTCCCATCTGTATGCACCCCCCCTCCCTTTCTCTGGTGCTCTCCTGCAGGAGTGTATACTATGCAGGCTGTCTGCCATTTCCATGTATTTTCCTCCCCCATTCTGCTGTCTCTCTTTCTCTCTCTCAGAACTTTGCAAGCATGTCTCATTATATTTCTGCACGTGCTGTATTTGTGTCCATGCATGTCTCTGCTGATGTGTGCATTCTCCTTTGGAAGTGTGCGCGTGTGTGCACATTTACCTTGCTAACTTGCCTGTCTGGTTTTGTGTTTCCAAAATGTTAGCTTTACACTGCGCCACTCCTTCCATTACACAACACTGAGAAATACACACATACACACACACAGATGAAAGCAGATACGTTTTCTGGTTAAATTCTCAGTGTTACCGTGTGAACCTCATTACTGCACCCAAGTAGAATATGAAAGAACAGAGCAGACCCAGAGCAACGGGAAGATGGATGGATGTCTTCCTTTTTACACGATTAGACAGGCATGCAGACAGACAGATGGGCTCGCAGACAGACACAGACGTGCTGTGACAAACATGACAGACTGAAACCCCAAAATAAAGTAACACAGGGAATTGAAGCTGCTGCATGAAAACCAATCTCATATCTTTAAGACTTATTTTGTTAACGCCGTTTTTGTACTGGTTTGGTAAACTGAGTCTGGGGCCTGCCACTCATCAATGGATGGTTAAATTATTCTTTACTATTAATGCTTTTTTTTTTAAATGTAAGAAGATAACAGAAGACAACATGTCTAAGGCAACATTACCTCCTGACATTTTGGAGATGTAGACTATTTATTCAAATGAACACAATTCAAAATACCCTTTGAAATTGGTAAAATTACAAGTTGCCAAATTTGCACAATGAACCTTAGAGGATGTTAAAACATTGTTGACAGACAAATTAATCTTCAATTAAACCCCAGTGCAACCCTGGCTCCCAATTTATGCTGAATATGGATGCGCTGACTTTGATTTAACAAATCAGAATATTCATCGCAGTGTTTTATTTTTAATCTCAATTTAGTTTAATTCCATGAATAAATACACTTTTAGCTCATACTACAGAAGAGGCTCTATTATCCTATGAAACCAAAACTAGAACAAGAATTTACTGACTAATATTAGCTGACTAATATTATGATGAACACAAAATGCAGAGCTTCTTGGCTCTAATGAACTCTCATTTTCAGCACACTTAATAGAGTATTATGAGGGAAAAACAGAAAATAGAGTTTACCAGCTAGTTCAGAGAGACCCACGTGACATACTCTTCCAGCACCTGTGCGTTTTAGAAGCTGGCTAACCCGTCCGCGAAAAGTTTGATAATGTCGCTTCAAGACGAGTTTGGCTCTGTGGAAGAAATAAGCATGTTTTTGCCACAGTGTGGCTCCTGCTCCAGCTGTCCCGCGACAGACTGTGTCGCTTTTGGACCGAAGTCGCGCACTTGCGGGGCGAAGTTCTGCAGTCCCAAATGTGGCGCCCGAAGGCGACAAGTTTTTTTCTCCGTTGAGGAACTTCAGCAAGGTAAGAGCTGCATGGCCAACAAGCATATCACGTTTTGGCTCTGTTTTGAGGCATTTTTTTAAATTGCTGTCTCGCAAATTTGCCTGTGCATGTGTGTGCATGTGTAGTATTTCCATAGCTATTAATTGTGTATTGAGTTCTTGCAGTGGCTAAGCACGTTTTTTGTTTGGAGTGTGCATCACGATGCTTTTCAAGCTGTTGATTTATGCACTTTTGAAATACAGTATGTTTGTGTATATTTTTATCATGTGATACATTTTGTGTCCTAGAGTGTTCTGCTGTGGTTGTTGCTGTTTTGTTTTGATTCTGTTTTGTGGCTTTTTTATTGCTGTCTCGCAAATTTGCTTGTGCAAATAATGTCTTTGACAGACTTTTTGCCTCTTATTCCGCAGATAATGGTTTGTATTTTCATAGCTATTAATTGTGAATTCTTGCAGTGACTAAGCTAATTTGTAGTGTGCATCATGATTCATTCAATCATGCTGTTGATTTATACAGTGTTGAAATATGTTTATGTATATTTAGGCCTATATGTCTTGTGCTAAATTTTGTGTCCCACAGTATTCTGCTCTTGTTGTCGTTGGGTTGTTTAGGCTTAATATTGTACTAGAATATTGGCTTTAGGGCTGACAACATGTCTGGCAAAGCCCATTTCTCTGTAATATTGGCTTAATGGGGGAGCTCGATGGCTTTTGTCACATGCAGTATAGGTAGTCACATTCACATTTTCTCCACATAACCTCATATTCAGCTAAACATCAAATGTGTTTATGTGTCAGCTTGCTTCACTGTTCTTTATATTACCTCTGCTTAGCTCTGGTTGTATGGTTTATGCTGATCCTATATAGCCCCTCCTGTTGTCTCAGATCATATCCATGTTTATAAAGAATTTTTCTGCTACACGATAGGAATTTTGAGTGTAAATAAGTCAATAATTATCTGCTGCATAGCTGATGTTCCTGCCTGTTGTCGGGTGGATTACAGGGGTGGGTATTATTGTCACTCCCCAAACTCTGCTGTGGTGTGTATCCTTGAGAGGAGTGATGAGTCCAGAGAATGCACGACTGGCTCATTTTGTTATAAATTCTCAACATTTTCTGCATGACCTAGTTTGACCTCTAGTTCAGGTTGGACAATTTGTGCGCACTGCTGCATGCATTTTGACTGACCAAGTGATTTGCGGGGCTCATGAAATGTCATAAACTCCGCCCCTAACACCTGTAGGCTCTGAGCATCTGCCTGCAGGATCTAGTCTTAAGTTTCCCTGGAGGGAGGGGCTATTATCCAGTCTTTGCTCTGCTGTCCTTGGCATATGTATAGACGACTGGCTCAGTCAAGGAAGAACTCATCACTCATGGCCCTCCAGTGTTTTTGTCCAAAGCTTCCGTCCAACCATCTAAAGATAGTATAAAACTCCTATCAAGCATGAGGCTTGTATCTCACTTGCTGTTTGACAAACAAGACATCTCTAAACTGGGCAGCAAAGTATTGATTTTATTCAGAATGACTGCCTAATTGGAAATTGGGCAGATTAAACACTCCTTTGGCTTTGCAGTGTTTGCAGTGCTGTTTGATATCCAGTTATGTATGGGTTTATTCACCTTCTTTTCCAGACATTGGGACTGGGAACACTAAGCACATAAAACAGCTCTGGAATGGCCACCATTTTTGTAGAAGCTGTTTTGTTGAGTCCTTTCCATCTGTCAAACACGCTTTTTAATTTTTCCAAGGATAGAGCCAGAGTATACTTTCAATATGGTCTCTTTAACAGGGAGAAGTGTGATGCCAAAGGTAATGCCATGCATGCTATGGAAACTCAATATGAAAGGCACTCTGATTCAGGCACAGCTGTGGGATCAGAAAGAAGGAGGGCTGAAAATGGATTCCAGCAAATTGTCTGAAGTATTTTTAAGGTGACCCCGGGGTCTCTGGCTTAAGGTGCCTCACTGGAGGCTGCTGTGCTTTCTAGGCAATGCTAGGGATTGTTTACACATTATATTGGTATAGTGCTAGGCGTAGATATATGTATTACTGCTGAACTGTCACAGATTTTTGAACAAAATCAAATGTTTACAACCATCTAATGTCTTGTCAGCATCTAATCTAATCCTGCACTATTTAATACATGTATAACACAAACGAATGGCCGTACTAAAGGAAAAGTGCTGTTGTTGAGTCAGGTGTCAGAACTGAGCAGCTCTCCTACTGGCATAATCGACCAGCAATGGTTAAGTCACCTAAGGGTGCTAGTGGGGGGAAAGGATGTTTTCAAGACTGAGGTGACATCAAAACATTTAAACAAACACAACAGTAGAAAAATGCAATATGAAGATAAAGTCGTGCAAAACTGAATATTTTGACTTTTTTTGACTTTTTTAAACTTCTCTAGTCATGAACTTCAGTTTATTTACAGAAATGCAGGTGATCTGCCTTTGATTGGTCAGACAGGTTAAAGCTTTAACTGTAAACGTCAATAGACAAATATTTAAAAGTTGTCTTTTTTTTATGACTGCATAGGATTTCTTAAAAAGAAAGTAAATACTGACTGCACATTTTTGTGTCCTTTTTATTAGCTAATTATGCATGTTTAGGTTACACTAGCAACTGGCTTTACCCGAGCAGTTTTATTAAGTTTCTCCTCCTGAGGATCTGCAGGTAAATCTGTTAAAACTGTTCTGCTCTACCTAAGCCTACCCTCAATGTTGATGATTATTCTGAGACGTATAGCATGTTGTAAAGAGATGATGCTGTTCTTGGACCCTTGTGGAAACTGAGTAAATTAAGTCAATAACTGACTAATCATTGTTCGGGCTTTGGAGCATGTTTGCACTCTTTCTGCTGTTTGCTGATGTTTGTGTGACGGGTTTGACGCTTTGCAATTCACACTGAATGCATCAGTGTTCATGCGTAGCAGATAAGAGAGACTGGGCCACTGGTGGTAGGAATACACAGATACTTCCTGGCTAGCTTTGCTACACGAGGGGTATTTGCATGGTGGCATTTCCACCACTCCAAAAGGGTTGGTGTCACTGTCTGACCTCCACGGTCTGCAGGTAGCTTCTCAGCTCCCTTGGGAGAGCTGATGAAGTGTCAGTGGTGTCTGTCTGTTGCTCTGTCAGCAGTGATTTGAGCTCTTCTACTGCTCCAGCTTGTAGGTAGTAGGTAGTTTTGAAGCAGGGATCAAGAAGAGAAGCCATGTCTAGCAGGTCATCTGTGCCAGGAGTAGTTTTCATACAAGTAGGTTAGAATGGATGTCTTCATAGGGCTGAACAATTAATCGAAATATTATCGAAATTGCAATATGGCAAGTGCAATATCCAAATTGCAGGAGCTGCAATTTTTTGAAATGGTAAAATGTGTCAGAACATACCATTATAAATGAAGCATTGTGGCGCTACAGAGATGCCCCAGCCTACAGATCATATTCTCCAGACGTAAGGGAACGTGTTTGTTTAGTGCAAGCTGGCTGCTTGGAATGCAGCGTATTCAAACACAGAAAATGAGTCTGCGACAGGTAATCGTGAGAGTTTTTAGAGCTCTGGTGCTCTTTGCATGTGAATTTTCATTTTCTTAATCTTTCATGATCCTGATTTGATTGAAACAGATTAGGGCTGTTATGCGTTTAATTCATGCAACCGTAAAATCATATTAAAACCAAGATGGTGAGCAACCACAATAAACAATAACAATACATATCACATAACTTTATAAAATGTCAAAATGATGTCTTCAAAGTGTCCAACACTCAAAAACCAGTCTGACTCCAACCTGTGATGCTTTGGGAAGGTTTAGAAATCTTCTGTAGCGGCGGATGAATATCAGTCTTTGTCTGCTTGATCCTCAGAGAAAAAGCAGTACAAACCCAGCAACAGAGCACAATACCAAACTGCATCAATGCATCCTCAGAGTCCAACGTCTGTGTATTTCATATGAAGTTCCTTTTCAGAGCAGATGAACGATTATAAATTCTGTCTTCCCTGCTCAACACAATTGCATCATTCTCAGCTACGCCTAGCAGATGTCAGGAGAAAACGATACTGACACTGTTTTGGCGGCAAAGTAATAACGGAAAGCTGTCTGGGATGCATTTCCGTTCATGCAGTTACAGTATGTGTGCAAATGCGTCATATTTACATTTGCTAATGTGGCTGATCAGATGCTGTTGTATGGTTTTTGTTTGCTTTATGTGACATAATGTAAATTTTCTCAGTTTTAAGAACTGCAAATCGGTTTTTGCTGGGGATTTTTAATGGGATTTTGGAGAAGCTCTCCATTGACTTTAGATTTTCTGTTTTGTTGATATTTTATTTGTATCTTGGAGAGTGATGGGGGGTTTGGGTTTGGACCCATGAATCTGTGTGTAAACTGTCCATGCCCTGGCCTGATCTAGCAGGGCACTCCACCTTTTTGTTTGTCTGTTTTCTCTCGTTCCTGCTCCTCACCTACCCTTTATGTCCTATCTCATCTCCTCCCCTACCTTGTTTGCTGCCGCTTCTTTTGCTTCTCTCCCCATTTTCATTCCTCAACAACGCCGACCTTCCCACGCACTCTGTATTTGCAATTGAAAACACCTTGCGTATGCCCTGTGGAGAAGTGCAAGTACTGTATGGAAGACAGTGCGGACCTGCCGTGTCTCTTGTTTATACTGTCTCTCCAAGTTAACAAGGGAAATGTAACATCCTACATAGTTTTTACAATTTAGGATTTAGTTATTTTCTCTCAAAAGACAGTGTTAACATAAATTACTTAAACTTGTCATGTTAGAAATATGTGACTAATGATTTTTAACAGCTAAAATAAACTGGTACATTTTAACCATTTCCCTTTTTAGAAATCTTAGCTAGAGAGTCTGCAGAGTGTGAGATTTAAACTGGCCCTATAAAACAATTTTTGTGGGGTATGACAGAAAATAGGATAGACAGTAGTCACAATTATGTAATCAGATTACATCTATAATGAGATTTTGATAGTGAAATACTGTATAGACACAATTTTACTGTCTGTCACGCCTTCCCCCTCTCCCTCTTCACTCTGCTTTTGTGCTGATCTGAGTGTTTGCAGAGGTTTTTTTTTTTTTTTTTGCTTTTAATTTCATCTTCTGTGGCTCCCAAAAATCAGCCTTCATCCACCCTCAGCCTCTCCTGCTAATATTTGTTTTTCTCACTGCTGCAATAGTCTTTTATTCTTCTTCTCCCTTCACCGCTTCATCTCTTTCCCCGAGATGAAAAATGGTAAATCAAGACAAGATTTCATCATTTCTCAACACAATATAGACCTACAGATACTTATACTATATATATATATATATATGTGTGTGTGTGTGCACGCGCTTGCATGCCTCCTCCAAATGGGACCACGAAGCATTTATATCATCACTATAGTTGCTTATTGCTTTAAATGCATATTTCATTATGTGCGAGTGTGAATACAAAACTGTGTATAAATGTGAGCTTTATATGCGATTACAGAGTATGCGTAGGTGGCACATGTATTTAAGTTAGGCATTTACTCTGTGTGTATGTGTGTGTATGTGTGCGAGTGTTTGCATGAGCTCTGTGAGCACTAACCAAGCGGAAATGACAGTAATTAACTAAATGAGCTACATCTGCACCTGGGGGGGGGGGAGACACACACACACACACACACACATATATACAAACTTTGAAGCTGCTTCTGTAAGAGAAGGAAAGGGAAGCGAAAGGTTGTGCAAACAGAAGAGGAGTATGAGAAGGAAGAGTGTGAGAAGGGTTTAGGTGAAGAGATGCAAAAATGAGTCTGATGAGAGTTGGGGAGAGACCAATTTCATCAAGCTGCGACAAAAACATTAAAAACCGCAGACATGTAGGCTGATCTCTCACATTTACCAAGTTTCCTCTCCTCTCTTTGACCTCATGAACCACAGGTGAGGAGGGGGAGTATAACCCAGAGGGAGTCAGCCCTCCACATGCAGACAGAACTGCTGGAGCCCCGAGCTCAGACTGCAGGCCTCACTGATTCAGAAAAGCTTAACGTATCACAGCCGTAAGTGACCTAGAACAAAACTTGTCAAATGGAAATAATTCCTCCTACCGTGCTGCAATTTTGTACGTTTCCTGACGTGGCAGTCTATGGATTCAAGTGGAGACATGAGCACTGGAGTGCAACATGCATTTCTTTTTAATGTTATATCCAGCAGACACCCCTCTGTACTTCAGGTTTACACCATGCTGCCTCAAAGGCCAGTGTTGGTAGTTCAGCGGTTTCTTTCCTTTTGATGATCTGTACTGCTGATACAGTGGAGATTAAACCTCTTTTTATCATACACGCATAATGATTAAAAGTTTTTTGAAACGGATTTCTTTACACAGAGAATAAGAAACTAACATGCTGTTACACAATATCCTTCAGTACTAAACTTATTATCTACATAAGTTGCAACATAATAAAATGCATAGAAGATCTTTTGATGTTGTGCCCAGTCTTGCGTACAGTATGCTTCCGTGCTTCATCTATCTATCTGTCTATCTATCTATCTATCTATAATTTGATTGTCCTAATTGTCTGGATCCACCCAGATAAAAATCAAATGCTGAGGGGGGGCACTAAATCAGTGTGGTCCTTTGGGATTTGGGTGCATTAACTAAATTATTAAAGATGAATATTGGTATGAAATGATGAGTGTGTATTTGTGTGTTTCAGAAGATGAGTGAACGTTATGCCACAGCAGGCAGCTGTTTTCAGCAAAAAACACAAAAAAAACACCCACTGCCCAGCACCAAACAGCAGACAGACACAGTTAGAAGCTAGCTGGTGAACATAGTGGAGTATTTAGCAGTTACAGAGGCAGATATTTCCCTCACAAGTTGTTAGAAACCAAAACAGAGGTAAACAGAGTGAATATTGGACTGACATTGGCCAGAAACACGACTCCAAATGAATGCTAATGTTGCTCTGTAACTACGCTACGTATAAATATCAACTTCAAGGCTTATGATATGTCAGTGTTGTGATCACAGCTTGTTTCCACTGCCCCCAGGTGGCCAAAAAACCCCAGTTATTTCAGGTTTAAGATTCTTGCAGATGTTTATTGTCACTGAATGAGAGTTACATAATATGTGCCAGGATAGTGTGGGATATGGGTACGTGATTCAGACAATTACATCCACCTGTTCTCTCCTTTGAGAATATGCAGCTCTCCCACATGTCTCTGTGTGAGTGTGCTTGTTTGTGTGAACAGTTGCAGCTACTGTTTGGACT
Organism: Maccullochella peelii; assembly: GCA_002120245.1. NCBI lineage: Eukaryota > Metazoa > Chordata > Actinopteri > Centrarchiformes > Percichthyidae > Maccullochella > Maccullochella peelii. The sequence goes on along the minus strand of LKNJ01001232.1, from coordinate 21,568 downwards.
GCTGTCAGATATATTTGTAAAGTGGTATGATTAACTGGGACATTTGGAAAAGTTGGAAAACATTTCATCCTCCTCAGCTGGGTGAAAAAGCATGTCTGTCATTAGTCTGACTGCAGTAACAATCCTAAACAAGGTTTACACAAGATTTTTAAGTTCTTAGAATTTCCATCTGTGTTTTATTAGGGATGTCAATTTACCAATTTTATGTAAATAATTGGTTGAATGATTTTATGGAATTAATCAGTTTAATCACACTTAGAACACTTCCAGTAAAAGACAATTAACACAAATCAACTGTAGCTTCAAAAGTAGTGCTGCAACAATGATTATTTTCATAATCCATTAATCTACCTATTTTTTTTCCACGATTAATTGTTAGTATTGTATAAGATGTCAAAAAATTGTGAAAAAATGCTCATCACAATTTCCCAGAGCCCAAGGCCATGTCTTCAGATTGACTGTCCAAAACCCAAAGACTTCATTTACTCAGCAAATCCTCATATTTAAGAAACTGGAACCAGCAAATTTGTGACATTTTTGCTTGAATAATGACTGAACGATTAATCGATTATCAAAATAGTAGTAATAATAGTAAATTAATTTTCTTTTGATAGATAAATCGACTAATCGTTGGCAGCTCTAAAAAGAAGCATTCAATTGTTCTCTGCTTTGGTTAATTTTATTATACTTTGGAGTGGAAAAAGTAACAACATGAACTACAGCAGGTACAAGGCTTTTGAAATATGGTTGTTTCAGGTTGTGAATAAATCCCACCTTCTTAGCAGCTGATCAGCAGTGTAGTGGGAGTAGGCACGGCCTCAGCGCCACAGTTCAGAGCAGGAAAGGCCTTTTTAGAAGCTTGACTACGACCAAGCTGCTGGATGTGTGACTTTGTACATTGTTATGTTATTTTCTCCTCTGATTTCCAACCAGCGGGTGAGCTGAGAGCTAAGTGTTGCAGGAAGAAATGCAAACAGACCAAACCCAGCAGTGCAACTTGACAGGGACATGTGGAGTGAGTACATGCTGCAAATAACATTCCCTTTGCTTTTCCTTTTACTGTCCGTTTGTCCACTTCAAGTAAATGCCTCCGTCTGATTCAGTTTTTATTCGTCAGTCATGTGATCCATTTGGCTCGCTGAGTGGTTGAGTCAGGCATCCAGTTGTAGTAAAGTCAGTAGAGTGTGAACTTGCAGTGATTTTTACTGTTGATTCACGTTATCCTTTGCTTGTCAAGCCCGAAGAGCTCAGGAGTGAAGAGATGCAGGTCAGGGCAGAGTGGGTGAAGTCTGGCACCTGATAAGTGTGTGTGTGTGTGTATAGAAATAATCTCTCTTTTTGTGTGTGTGTGTGTGTGTGTGTGTATGAGGCAGTTCAGAGGAGGCTTGTGTGAAGCCACATGGGTGAGTGCCAGTATTAGATTTTTTGAATAAATAAAATAGATAAATTGTTTAATGTGAGTAATGTCAGTACAGCAGATGTGCGCGCACACACACGGGAAATGAGCCAGAGCAAACAAGCTACACTTAAAGCAAGACAAACACACAGCTACTACAAATACACATCAACAGAAAACACAAGTAAACACAGTCTTGTTATGGCATCGCTGACGGGCATCATATAGCAGAAGCAACACACGCCTACAACATCAGAGAAATACAACACACACGCGCACACACACACACACACACACACACACACACACACACACACACACACACACACACACACACACTCTTAAGCAATACTGAAATCCACAGACATGCACACAAATTAACATGTGCATACACACAGCTCCTCTGTCTCTCGCTCAGATATACACACACGTTCTCTCACAACACCGCTGAAGCTGTGCACACACACTCACTAACGCACACCGACACACACACCCTGCAGCTCACTGCACAGTATTTCACATGCCAGTGAGCTGATGGAAGTGGAATGGCCTTACTCCATGTTTTATGTGTTGGACTTTGGCCCACTAGTCCACTTTGATATGACCCGGCAGCTGAAATACATTGAGAATTTATTCGTACACATTTTGAAAATTCATCTTGAGACTTTATTCCTCAGAAGGCTGCCTTGGATTCAGTCTGATCAGTGCCATGTTAGCTTGTGTTGCACAGCTTGTGAAGATAAATCTTGAATATTTCATAGAGTAGCTGTGTATTGTGTTTCAACTCCTCCACACTGGCCAGGCACACTGGTATTTACGCTAGGAGACTTGCAATATGTACATAGTGTGGATTTAATCACCTAAGGCAGGAACAAAGGTAATTAGTAGCGATTTATAAATCTCAGAAATAAAAACTAATTTCCCATAAACCCCATTTTTTTTCTGTAACAGTGAGAATTGTGTTACTTGTCCCATCACCGTGGCTGTTAAAGCAGAAGACTTTAAGCTGTAGCTTCTCTGGCCACTATAGCCTGGTGCCAGCAAAACTGACTGTGTTGATGTAACTGGGAACACCCAGTCTGATGTAAATACAAAGTCAAAGTTCAGGTCACGACAGTCTTCTTCTAATGTTTGTCTTGGTAGGCGTTAGGGCTGCAACTAACAATCATTTTGATTAATTGATTTTAATTTGGTCAGAAAATAGTGAGAAAGGCCGTCACAAGTTCCCAGAGGCCGAATTCAAATTGCTTTTTTTGTCCAAACAACAGTTCTGACATTTAATTCACAGCAAATCTGAGCAATTAAACAGCTGGAAACAGTGAATCAGAATTGTGAAGTTTCTTAATTGACTAAATGTCAATGTCAGCACCTGATCATATAATTAAATAATAAATAGACAAACTAACTTTAATAAAGGTAAATATGTATGGGCTAATTTGCAAAGAGATGTCAAAGACAAAATTTACAGCTTTAAAAGAAGTGCATGTGGAAGAGAGAGAAAGAGATAAAGACTAAAACTCAAGCAGGAAAGTTAGAAAAATAGGATAGACTAGAAGTCAACAACGCAGATGCGTTATGTTCAGGTGCATTTCTGAAGGAGAATTCTGAAAGACAGACAGAAGAGTTGCTGAAGAGTTCTCTTTCCTTTCCAGTGTTTACGCCCAAATGATCTCTCGTCCTCTTGTAGTGCAAACACATCTGAACCATGAAATATGACCCTCTGTCAGTGGACTGACAGCTCTGCACTAAGGGTCGACCGATTATCAGCCCAGCCGATTATTGGCTCCGATATCCTGCATTTTTCTGATTATCGGAATTGTTATTTCTTTATCCGATTGCCAATAAAATAAATTGATTTTAAAAATGCGCTGATTTGGCTCTGATGTAGCTGCCTCTCTGTGCCTGTAGTCACCACTCTGTAGTCTCGCTCAATGTCCCACCCACAGCACTGTCTCACTGATTGTTACTCGTGACGTGTAACCAATCAACACTGAACACTACAGTGACGCAGACAGGCAAAGAGGAACACATTTGCAAACTAGAGCTGTGTTTCGAAGGTCAGGTTTATTTATACAGCACATTTCATATGACAGGCGTAGACTCAATGTGCTTCAGGAAAAACAGTCATACATGACAAGACAAAAATTAAACAAAACATGACAAGAGTCTTGCATATATGAAATCATAGAACAGTAAAAGTAGGGTAAAAATATAAAAGATCAGATGACAAGATAAAACACTAAAAGGGAATGAGATAAAACGACATTATGTTAATGATGACTTAAAAAGAAATAAAACATAATCAAAATACTGATCATAAAATAAGTAAATAAAAGTAAAATAGTATAATAAAACCCAACTAAAAGCTTGTGCAAACAAATGCGTTTTAGTCTGCTTTTAAAAGAAGACACAGTTGGGGCAGACCTAAGCTCCTGAGGAAGAGAATTCCATAAAGTAGGACCATAATGACTGAAGGCAGCTTTAGAGTTTATTCTAGGCATAATGAGGAGACCTTTGCTAGATGATCTAAGGGACCGTGAGCATGACAGAAATGTAGGGCGGAGCTAGGCCAATCATGGATTTAAAAATAATTAAAAGCACTTTTAAAATCAATTCTTTGTTTTTATTGGTAGCCAGTGTAGCAATCTTAGAACAAGAGTGATAGCAGTAGCGATAGCAATATCTTTGAGTAACGTTGGTGCCAGTGCAACTGGAACTTACGTTAGTTTCCACATTGTGACCATAAGTTTACTCGCCCGTATGAGTGAACATGTTATAGGTAGCCGATGCTAATAATGGTGGTAGCAAGCGAACTAACATTAGGTTCATCAAATGTAACGTCAGCTTTGCTTTTGCCTCTGTTTTGAACGAAACTATTGCCTTTGGTGTTAGAGCCAATGTCAACAAGTTAATTTGTTGGTCCATAATTTAACCAGCTGACCAGCAAAAAAACTGATAGGCTCTAACATTGTTTCTTGCATGTCACTGAGCAGGGCACCCCTCAACCCACAACTACTAGCTACCGTTACTGAAGTATGTCCTGAAGCTGTCTCTGACTCCGTTTCTTGTAGAGAGTTGCAGAGTATTGTTGTTAGAGACGTAATGGAACTGCATTGATGGCCTGTGTTGATCCATACATGGACTGCATAGATGGTGCACACTTATCAGAGTTGAATAGCAACTTCTATTGCTATTATACATATTAAGCTATAATAGTCATTAGTAATGAAGTAGCCTAGTTTTGAATGATAGGTTCCCTGTTATCACATTTATCACGATGTTAATATATAACATTTAATTGAAGCCAACTTAAAGGCTTTCCAAAGCTGTTCTGCTGTAATAAATGAAGCATATCTGTGCAGTAATAATTTAAGCATATGTCAGCCTGTGGCCCCTTTTAACTCTCTCTCACTAGATCTCTACAAGAAAGGCTGCTGGGAGCTCCCTGCATTTTCTTTTTTTTTTTAAAGATGATGTTTAAATGTTCTCTTTTGCAGCATTTAATTAAACATATGCTTAAAGGCAGTTTGTTATTCTAAATTTTGACACCAAGATTTAAATTTTACTGCAAACGTATATCGGTTCCAAATATTGTTTATCGGTCTGATTACTAATAATCGGTATCGGCCCTGTAAAAACCATATTGGTCGACCCCTACTCTGCACAACATCACATGGTCGACAACAGACTCCTAAATTGTTTCTGGCTTTGGGAGAGACTCACTCATAACTACATTTAAACCACACTGCTTCAAGGTCACAAGAAAATCATCTGTGCACTCTGCCTCTTTTTCTTCACAAAAGCGTAAACGTTGAAGCGAGGAGCTCTGGGTAGATCTCTCTTTATCGACCCGGCCTGACCTCTCCCCACTCAAATTATTTCGCCATCTACCTCTGTATTAATCTTTGCTGTCTTTCCTACCGCTCCTTATCGTCTCACTCTATCCGTCTGTCGCCTCTCCGCATTCCTCTCTCTTGATCTATCTGTCTGTCAAGGCGACCCTTCCTCTGCTGCATCTCTGTTTCTATCCTTCTATCTGAATCTCTCTCTCTTCGGGCTATAGGGGCCCAGTCAAATCGATCACATCACCCCATCCGTGTCCCCCTCGCAACACACAGATCCCTCTCTCCCCTCCTTCTTGTACACCTCTGGCTGTATAGACTAGACCATCCATCAGTATCTCTCTGTCTCTCACACATACAGACCTCTATTTTGACATACAAAGGTGTTCTGCACTGCGTCTGTCCACTTGTCTCTTGTATCTGTCTTTTGCATCATGTCCTTCTTCTCTTTTGTTCCTGTCTATCTGTCCATGCATCTGTCTCGGTCTGCCTCAATCCAAGCGCATCCCTGTTTGTGTTTCCAAGACGATGCACTAATACAGTCATGTTCCATCTCTGTCGCCGTGCATGGCAACGCTCCACTGCTTCATTACCACGGCAACAGGAAACTGTCCCCTTTCATTACACCGCTTATTAATGCCGCATGCACATATGAGCGCACACACACACACACAGAGCTAAAATGGCAGGAACAACATTATGTTTAGGCACACATTGCCATGGTTACATGCAGAGGAAGAGAATAGGGTGTACACACACACAAAAATTAAAACACAGACAGCATGAATATTAACTTGCTGTATAATTGCCTGGCCATATTGAACTTGGAGCTCCTCCTCCAGTATGTTAGACATTCAACATAATGCAGGCCACGCACTATTGGGTTCAACTTAACAGCATTAAGTGCACTTCACTTCCTGGCTAAACTCGAGGCACAATCCGCTGCCTAACAAGCTAAAGCAGCCCTCACACAGCAGGCAAAACACACAAGTGCATTGGACCCTTTTTCTTCTGTTCATACAGAAAGAGATGTCCTTTTTCAAAAGCCAGACTCATAATGTTTGTTGTTCTGAATACAGAGAATGCAATATGTGAAAATGTCAATCAAGGACCACTGCGGAAAGTCACTTTAGTTTGCTGTAATTTTGAGCTGTCAATCTTTTAATGCTTTGTGTGAAATACCTTAAAAATTTATTTCTTGAAGTAGTGATGAGTTTTTTAACTGTATGTATGCAGATGAATTGGCTCATACAAACTAACAAAACTGAAACAAATAAACATAAGTCACTAATTACTGAAGCAAGTAACATTGTCTTGGACTGACAGACAGATGTGTTTTTCTCGTGGAGGTGAAGCTCCTTAAGTCGATGATATCACTTTTATACAACTCAGTGGTCAAGTCAGTTGTCACTTTTCCCCTTCTTGCTTGGCTGGGCAGTATGAGCCCTGCCAACGGAAATTGGCTGAAAACCGTAGCAACCGAGATTACAGGTGTCAAACTAGCTGCTGTCAGCTGGCTGACAACTGTAACAAGCAGGCTGTCAGGAGAGCTAAGGCTGCCTTAAATCGCCCCGCTGCATCTTATTTATGAAGGGTTAGATTGACTCCGCTTAAGGCGCAGATTGGAAAATATCAGGTCAAACAGGTGGACAAACACGAGGGGGAGGCTATACTAAATGTTCAACATACAGACGGGGGACAAATGAAAGCAAAAACCTGAATAAATGAATGGAGAAACAAGTGCACATGCATCCACACAGGGCACCAAGGGTCATTGAATAGGTTCATGCAAATTATGTGAGTCATGCTATGGCCTTCAGTCACCAGATCCCAGCCTGACTGAATAGATATTGGAGCAGCATGTTAGACAGTGCTCTCCGCCACCATCACCAACACACCAGATGAGGGATGTTCCCTTTTGGATGGTGTTCACCCCTCCAGTAGAGTACCACAGACTCTGAGAGTCGATGCCTGTGTTTTGGAGGCTCGTGGTGGCCCAACACCTTACTAAGGCACCTTTTTTGTGGTTTTCCATTAATTTGTTAAAATCAGTTATTAGGCTGCCACTAAAAACTATAGTGTCGCTCACATTTTAGTTACTGTACTTGCAAATGTCGAATGCCAAACCTATTTCAATTCAATAAGGGATTCAAAAGGATTTAGATTTCTGAAAGTTATTAAATACTGTATGCGGATTCCATAAAATTCTATTGAACCCCAACCACATACTGTTGTATAATCTGGGTCTGAGGAGGGAATAAGAGGAATCGATAGCAGATGAATGCTTCCCCTCAGTCGTTTACTTCATGAAAAGCGTCCATAATATTTTGTACTTTCAGTGTATGGCTTGATTTTCATTCCTACCCTATGTATGTTTACCCTTACGTTGTCATGCTGATGTTTTGTTTTATGCTTTCAACTTCATTCAATGCACCTGGCTCCCAATAGACCTGCACATCAGGGACGTTCTGTTCAAACACGCCCTGATACAAAGGATAACGGCATGTGGTGAAAGGTGCTCTCATTGCTTTTTCAGAAAGGATGACAGGCAGAAATAAATGTTTCTGTGGTATAATCAGTTACCCGATCCATAGGACAACCTTGAGTCAAAGCATGGCATTTGAGGCTGTCAAGATAAAATATTTTCCTTCCTGAAATATATTGTAATCGATACTGACAGACTGATAGAACCTGTTTATTTACGCCACTTTGCTTTTCAAACAGTGATTACTAACCACTTAGAAAAAAGATAACTGGCCAACTGCAGCTGTATGGTGTAATGAATCTGAGACCCACTGCAGGGCAGGAGACGTTCCAGGTCGCCGGTTTAAGAATCTGGGTCATGGGCTTAAAACATTCAAGTATCCATGTCAAGAAAAAATCCCAGACTGAGGCTTTAATAGTAGCTTTAGTATTCCTACCACCCCAGTGGCTTACCGCGGGTTCATGCCTGCTTCCATTCTAACTGGATGTATTCTGCGTCAGTGGATTGCCTTCATTGAGATCCATCTAATACGGCTGTTGCACGGTCCCAGCCTGGATTTCAGGAGGTTTATCTCACATCCTCTCTGCTCTCCTCCTCCTCGCTCTGTGGTTGACGAGGGACTCGTGTTTTGTTTGTTTTCCAGCTGGGTGAAATTCAACATCGATAGCACTTATCTGTGCTCCGCTGATCTTCCCTGGCACGGGATGACCCCTCTCGTGTGGCACGTCTGGCAGGCAGACCTCAAAAGTGGCTGGAGCTGATCTCAGGAAGAAGTTTTCAAAGTTTGGGTACCGACCAGAAAGTGTCAGGGGAAGATTAGTCCCAGTCCCCAAGTAAATCCAGTGAAAATGAAGGAAAGTTTTTAGCTGTGTTGTTGTTGTTCAAATATTCCCATGGCAATGTAACACAAGGCAGACTGCGGGTTTTTGAGTTGAGATTTCTGTTAGATAAGCCTAAACTGCCTGACGAATCACTTCTGCCAGACAAGAAAATTATGAGTCCCAGCTCTAAATATTGGAAAACAACAAATTCTACAGTACAGTGCCTTTTTATTTGTAGTTTCAGTCAAATGGAAGTTTTGTGCTGGGAAGTTGACATTTACAGCTGCACTGCTTTATGCCCACTGCTGTTAATATTATACGGCAGGTGTGAAAAAAAGCCATGTTAGCCATGAGTTCAAATAAAAATAAAATATTGTCATTGCAGAATTATGTCTCAGGCATAAAGCACAGAGCTACTAGCTTTATGATAATCATGAATAATGTTTATTATCCTGTAACAAAGCCATTTCCTTAAATAATTTTTCGGAATGTTTTCTCTCTCAAACACACATGCATACAGAGCGTGTCTTTGTTTCCTGGTTGTGCTTTTGATGCCCTTGGTTGTTAGTTATATATGTGAATGGACATCTGGCTATAGGCAGTCATTCCAGGACAGTGGAGAGAGAGGGAGAGAGTGTGTGTGTTTGAGACAGGGTGGAGGCGTGGGTGCTATGTGCAACAGTAGCCTTGCTAGTTACTAAGGAACAGCTGGTCGTGAAAAGGCATTTTAGGAAAAATATCAATGTGTGCCTTTTTGTGTGTGTGTATTTGTGTGAGAGAGGGTGAGGCATGGTAACAGATACAGGATAAAGCCTCACCACCGGGGGAGCCCTCTGCCTCGCCTCCTGTCTGTCTATTCACTTTGTAGTCTCTTTCCCCTCTTTCTCCCTCTCGCACTTCCCTCACCCAGCCTCAGCTCTCTTCTCCACTTTCATGAAGCCGCCGGCTCTCACCCCTCTCCATCTCCTGTTGTCGGGCAAAAGGAGTCGAGAGTATTGTATCCAACACACACACACAAGCTGTAGATGTATATTTTTAAATAAAGAAAAAAAGAAAAGAAAGGGAAAATAGTGGGTGGATAGAGAGATGAACAGAGGTTAAAGACCAGATTTCAGTAGTGATGTAGAGATAACAAAAATTTAGTAGGTAAAGTATATATTTTTTTTTATTAAAAAGTGTTTTTTCTTGTTTCTTGTGTAATTTTTTTGTTACCATGTTATATACAAATAGATAAAGAAAGATTATGAACACCCACCAATATGAGAGGTTTCTGTTTGTAGCAGTGTTGACAGACTTTTAATTCCAGAGAGGAAGAGAAAATGCAAAGTGCCTGTGAGACAGAAAGAAGACTTCAATAATTGGTTAGACATCAGCAGCAGGGTATGTGTTTTTTTTTGTTTTGTTTTTTTGTTTTGGGTAAGTGCCAGACTCCCTGAGCTACACTAGCAATCAAATATAAACATGGCAACACAATATTGACGCTATTTGCTGCAGGCCTTCTCGATTCAATAGCAAAGTAATGACTGTATTTACCACAGAATTCAAATGCAATCCTCTAAAATGTAAAAGGTGTGTAAATACTGAGGAAAATCGAGACGTTGCGTTTGGTTTCATGTTTTGAAGCACCGTGGAAGGCCTTTCTCAGTGAAATACTGAAAAGCTAGGACCATGAAAACACTGCCAGTCTTTCCATCGTCTCAGTCTGTGGTATTGTTTTTGAGAGAACTTTTTCTGCTCTGTTCACTTTCAGAGCAGTTATTTCCCTTAAGTGTTGGACTGAGCGAGCTGGCTCGAGTGCAGCTGTGTAAATGCTCTTTGAATTCAGCCTTTACTTTTCTTGACACATGTCTTGGATAGTAATACGTGTCGGGTTTTTATGACTCAGTTTGGTGCTTTAAGGTTTGTGGCCTCTTGTACCGCAACTTGTTTTGACAGTAGGTGCATTTAACAGATGGATTCTGTTTCTGAATTTCATGAGCTATTGAGAGGAGTCTTCGGGTCGAGTAGTCCATGAACCCAGAGAGACATGTTGAATAAATGTGCTGATTGGTCGATCATTTCTCATAAACAATACCTGTCACAGTTCCCCCGGGTGAAGGTTAGACAACTAGAGAGCTTTGTATATCTCATTGAATACACGTCTCATAAATTGTATTGCTGAAAAGAGTTGGTGTACAGGCCGTCATTTTCTTGGAGAGACTCGTTTTCTGGCTTCAAGCGTTGAGATGCTGATTTTAATCCAAAGGTGTTCGCTCCAAAATTGCTCCCGTGCGCACCGGAAAGTGTCGATATTGCCTATAACCAGCTATGATATCAGTGTAACGTCACTGAACTGAACATGTACTGCAGCTCGGCTGAGTCTTCACACAGTATCCTGCTGTCTCATCGGCCTGGGACACATGTCAACTTTGTTTCCTTATGTGTGCAATGTTTACATGACTTTCAAATAAGAGATTGGAGTACACAAACATCTGAATAATGCACTGCAAACACGATTGCAGACATTTTACAATAGTAGGACCTTATTGAGAAGTTATACTTTTCACACTTATTGAGCAGAAAACACTTGAGCACTGTTGAGACCTTGAGTGTTTTCATATTCATGAAATGTCCTTATAACCGCTAGTAGTCTTCTCACTCTGAAGGAGTCATTGTTGAACCTTATTTCCTTTTTAATTCTTAGATATATAGCTGAATGAATAGCTCAGTGTGTCGTCACTGTGTGCGCTCAGATGTTTCTGAATAGGAGGGTAGGAAAAGAGAGCCACATGCAGTGGCACAAAAAATAAGAACACACACACAGCTGAGTGATTTGTCGGCACAGCAGCGCGTTGGATGGGTTTCTGGTCTCGTGAAGAGCAATGTTCCTGTGTCAGTCATCAAAAACATATAAGTGAGGCAGTCATTTATCTTTAAGGCTGTCCTGTGAAGAAAACTGATCAGCATCAGTTGTTTCAACAAAAACCCAAACACGACACATGTTTACTTTCAAGTGGCAAAGCCATCTAGTGGCTGTAGAAAGTTTGACTCCTGAGGAAATAGTGTGACGTTGTTATAGATCAGAAAACCGAAGGGAAATTGTAAACGGTGCATTTTGTCGTTGAATTTGGAGGACTTGTTGTTACCTTTCACTGCTTCCTTTTCCTTAAAACAGTTTGCAGTGTTACTTTATGATGGATGTTAAAAAATGTCAATAGCAGTAACTGATTAAAATAAATATGTTTATAGCTGCATTAAGCAATTTCTAACCACATGGTTGGTAAAAAAAGACTTAAAGAAACACAGTGCTCAAATTCTGTTAAAGTTGTTATGGCTGTGTTAACAATTTAACAGCTTGCTTACATACACACACAACTTTAGCCTGCTAGGTGCTCATCTTTCTTCACAGGCCACTTTGCTGTTTCATGCTGGGCAGGTAGTGTACATTGTTTGACATTCTGTGCTGCTACAGGGTTGGTGAGAGCTCAACCATATGGTCTACAGTATGTGCCAGCCAGAAATCCAAAACAATGGGCTGCATGTGGCTAAAAGCTGCGTACAGCTCCAGTTGATTAGAATGTTGATTCTCAGTGGGTTTGACACAAGTGACCCTTTCACATTACACAGAGCCATTTTATTCACTGCTAATATCAAAACTACTGCATAATAGAGCTTTAATGTAGTCAGCTACTCAAGTGGGTTTTTGTTAACATGCAATCTTTTGTCTCAGAGTGGGAGTATTGTGCAGCATGCTCATACGAACACACACACACACCCTCCACCTTTATTTGCTGGATCATGAGGTTGACTTAACGACAGTGTTTAATTTACCAGAGTCTAGTCGATACTAGCCTACAACCATCCATGTGTGTATGTGCTGTTGGCAGTAATTGAACACAACATGTGTGTGTTTGTGTGTGCAGTTCGTTAAGTGCAAGCAGAAGGGGTTGGCATTCAGGGCCCCGGGTTATTAAAGAATTAGCTATGTAGAGGAGTTTTAAAAAGAATGAGACTAATAGAATATTTGTTAAACTAACATGACGTTTTTAAGAAAAAACGGGAAAAAAATGCTGGGTTTTATTAAATCAACTACAATTTAGAATATCAAGAACACTATGAAGATACATTCACTTTATAAATTATAAATAAAAATATAAAAATAAATAAACTTTGCTAAGGACCAGTCTGCATATTAACTAAGTAAACAAACCACCACTTGAGACCTAGGCTTGGGTGTTGGGTGTTTTTGTATTTTTGTCTTTTGTTCCAACTTCTGGAAGTTTTGACTTTTAGATTTAAAGGGTTGTCCAGTCATGCTGTCTAAAGATTAGAACTGTTGGAAAAAAAATTGAACCATTCGTATGCTCCTGTCTTACTCAAAAGCTGTGTCCTTCTTGTTCAGTGTGCAGCTGCACACAGAGTCTGGTGTCAGATTTGGCCTCCCATCACTGGTTGTTAGTGTGCTTTTAGACATTATTCTGAAGGTAGTCCTTGCTTTGGCCCCTAGCTACATTTCTAACTTTCTAACTCCCTTCAAGCCAGACTGCACCCTGAGGTGTTTGTGCAGAGCCCTTTTGTCTGATCCACAGTCTTTTGACCCATTTGAGTGAATGTACTGTGTGTGGAACAACCTGCACACGCAGCAGAGGCTAGAAACAACTGTTCACTTTGTTCTAGCTCTCTTTAAAGCTCTTTCCTACGAGATAGATTTCTGATCCAGTATTCCTGAAAGTTATCCTCTCTACTTCATTGGTGGGTTGCATCTTAGTCAGCTAATACACAGACATTATAAAAACCCCAAATCCTTTGATATCATTGGTAAAATGATGTGTAGGCTGCATTTAGAAATCCAATCTAGCCTCATCTGAAAGCTCTCGATAGGCAGCATGTGTGTGTTGTTTTATTTGGATGTGGAGTTTGGATAGGATACCATGGCTGGCTGAAGTTCAGATGTGGATTAATCACAAGGTGTTATGTCGTAAACATGCTTTGAGTGTGTGTGTGTTCTCACATAGCTGTGTTAATGCCATGTTATTTATTTTTAGTGCCTGTGCCTGCACTGGAGGTGTTAGCATGTTGTAGCTGCTAATTCGGAGCCAGTGTCAGGAAAAATGAAATGGCAGTAACTTCTTCCCATTCAGGCACTGAACCTCTACCAATATCTTTACAAAGACCTCTCTGAACTTGCTGATTTCCTCCTTAGCTTTGCGTCAGTATTACCATAATTTCTACAAGTGTACACACTAGTGATTCCAGCAGGAGATCAGAACTGTCAGTTTTCCTTAAAAACCCTGTGATCACCTTTTATTGATACAGTCATTCATAAAATTATTTCACCGTGCACCACCATGAGGGAAACATGGTCTACTGTTTGAGCCACACTACCCACTTCAAATATTCTCATACAGTATGTGTATGCATGAGAACACAACACACACAGGAAAAGCGGCAGAGCTCAAGAGATGCTCACACCCGTTAGGAATCAATGCACTGGTTTTTCAAGAGACTTGAAAAATGAATTTAATGATGTCAGTATGAATCAAACACACAGACTCTAATTGGATAACAATATTATGCATCACAAGAGTTTAGATTCCTGGAAAGTGGTGGAAGTATCAGATATCACAAAATCAGATCCGAATCTAAAAGCAATAATACACACGGAGGGTGAATCAATATGTTTCATTTATTGGTATTGTTTGATGTCACAGTTCCCAATGTGCATAATGTGTAGTTACAACATCAAATATTGACAGTGCATGGAGACTCTTGATATACTGTTACAAAATAATCATATAAGGCACCAGTGGCCATACTGTACCGTTACATTAACTAATGAAATACACTACAAATGCTTATTTGCATTGTGTGAGTCACCGTACCTGAGAGTCCATTTCTCCCTGATCAGGTTAGATCATCAGTGCTGACTGTACAACTCTCTTCTGTTAGATTTCACTAACATTAAGTCACAAAATCAGACATAGTTTATGTGTTGTTGTTTTTTTTGTTTGTTGTTTTTTTGCATTATAAGATAACATTAATATTCTTCCTGTTTGCCTTGGATACTGCTGCAAAGTAGCGTGTTACAAAGCAGATTTTCTTGATCATAAAACCATTAAGGTTGGATGATCAACCCAAGATGTTGTCTTAATAGAGTTATAGTGACTGTTTTCATCCCCAGTCCTTATCCATTGAGCGATAAGGCTGGAGCCCAAAAATTGCATTTAATAGCAATAATAACCAGAAATTACGGACTAATATCACTTTTCTGAGAACATGAATGACCTTCTGCCTTCATTGAGGGTTCTTTCATTGTGTTATATGTCATCAGTCTGTGATGATGATGTCTTCTTGGAGTCATTTTGTGATCAAGTGTTGTAATTTACAGTGGCTCCACTTCAGCCTCACCTGCGCCTACTTCAGTTGCTAATTTCCCTGGATGACTTCTGACAGATCTGAGAGAGCAGTTGTGAACTTCTATCCAGCTGTGGATGAATAGCACAGTGATAGCTGAAGAGTTTTCTCTCCAATCTAGCAAAAAAGTTGCAGCACGCATACGCCAGCCCGTCTTGTGGCTACTTTACATTCTGGCGTGCCGAAGCTCCTGATTGTTGAATATCTGTATAAAATGAATATGTAGGAAAAAAAGGCCTAGTGCTGTGACTGCGAGGCACTGACACCAAAACCAGCCATTTTACTGCTGATGTTTTTCACATCTGAAAAGTGTTCTGATGAGAAACACAGTTTGAGCTGAACATGTAGACACATCATGCTGTCAATGGGAGCCAGAAGAATAAGATATTTGTACCACCAAAAAGAATGTTATCTTATTGTGCCGACGTGTGTCCATGTGGATGTTTCCTTCACATTATGTTATTAAGAGAGTGCTTTCAAAGGTCACATTGAAAATCAAATACAATAGTTTTTCAGTTGTTGTCGGTTCACCTTAATTACCTCTTGCAAATGTCATTAGTCATTAGCAGGAGCGGGTGAATGGGAGGTACCATTGTTTGAACCCGATTATACTGTAGTTATATGTTGGTTAAATGAGGCCTGAAAATAGCCTGCTTTCGGAAAGTTTTCCATATTGAAAGCCATAACTGTAGAAAAATGGCTGCATTTCTTTTCCTCCCTTCTTTTTTGGTCAGCAAACAGCAAAATTGCATTACAACTAGGGCTGCAACTAATGATTATTTTCATTATCGATTAACCTCTTATTTTCTCCATTAAAATGGATGGTACAAAATGTGCCATTGTACCATCCATTTTGGTCTGCAAAATGTCTTAATACTAAAAAAAAAAAAACCCTCATAACTGCCAGAGTGTCTTCATGTTGCTTGTTTTGTCTGACCACCAGTGCAGAAAGATATTCACAGATATGACAGAAAAGGAGAAAATCCTCACAAACGAGAAACTAGAACAAAGGAAAAATGACTTAAATGATTAAGTAATTATCAACATGGTTGCAGATTAATCTGTTTGTTTTTTTATTGCTTCAGTTTTAGTTACAGCTACCATCTTAAGAACTGTGACAGGCTCAGACTGGTTACTCAGTGTTGGTGTCAGCAGTTTACACCTCTGTTCTGTCACTGCCTGGTCTCCATGATCACTGACTGTCACTAACAGCTGAACTCACAATTCACTTCTCATTACAGTTTGTGTTGTCAGATAACTGCACGAGTGTAAAATAGTGATTTGGTTCTTCATATTGAAGCTTTTAAGACGTGTCTGTTGTTGTAGGTCTTAGTCATCAGTGCGTCAACATTTCGGAAATGTTCTGTTTTCCTATAATGCAAGACCAGCATTTACCATTTACCTGTTTTAGTCAGGACACATTTTCCTCACGGTCTGCACTCATTTTCTCACTCTACGCTGTTTCTGTTGTTGTCACACTCCTGTTAAATGATTGGCTGTTTGCGTGTTGCTCGTAGCGTACTCCATTATCAAGGGATATGATAGGCTGTTTATGAGCCAGGGCCTATTTGTTATGCGCTTTCATGGCGGGTTACATTTAAGTGAAACTATTGAACAATTTTCTTCTTGCTCTTGATGAAGTGTCTATCGCCGGTACATATTGCTGTCGTTTTATCGCCTGTTATTGAGACTATTTATTGCGACAATAATAATTTTAGTTTCTTTAAGATATATTTACATACAGCTAAATGCTAGCACAGGACCAGGCTGAGTAGGTAGAGGGAGTTAAATTGGTGAAAGCTGCCAGTGGAGTAGCAATGAGGATGTAGAACTCAGCGTTGTGTATGCAGACAGAATGAGCACCACAATCATGAACTGGTTTATAGAAATGTTTTCCATGGCCGCCTGAGCTTCCATGAGGCACCATTCATTTAAAAGGCTTCTGGCTGTGAAAAACGCTAGCTTAGTGAAGACGGTGGAATAGCGTATTCAGATGTAGTTTCTTGGCCTTCAGTCTGATCTTGGGGATTGATGCTGGGATTGTAGAAGCTGATATTTGCCACAGGTGGAGCTGTCAGACTGCCAGCACAAGTGTGACTTCTCACAGCCTGGATTACCAGGTGTAACTCAAAGCTCCTGTGCATCACTTGTTTTAAATGCATATAAAAACGACGTCTGTGGACCTTGGACATATTGCTATTTTCCTCTGTCACTGTCAGGCAGAAGGTACGTTGACGTGTTTGTGCGTAAAAAGAGAGATTTTATGTTATGAAGAGTCTGCTCGGGCAGTTTGTTCTTTTGGAACAATGTACTCTTTTGCCCTGAACACATCTGTTGCCACGGTAACAGTGCAATAATCTGACACCCGGGTGGAGAGTGTAGATACACAAAAAGACAATCTGATGATTGGCACTGTGTCTGACGCATGTGAATGTAAGAAGAGTGATTTCGCTCTCCTTCTTTGATCCTCTTCCTGCTTTCTAAATCCTTAATTCCTGTCTCGGCTGTGTGTCGCAGTCTGAGCCGTGCTCCTCTCTTCTCTGTTAGCTCGCTCTGCCTCTGTCGCATTGAATCCTCCCTGTCTGCCTGTGCGCGTGTGTGTCTCTGTTCCTGCTCTTCAGCTTCCCTCTTACATTTGCTGCAGTGCTTTGATTCGAGCCGGAGCGCTTTAAGCTCAGAGTGGCAAAGAGCGGTCACACTTTCAGACACGCACACACTCGACACACAGGAACACGCACTTTAAAGCCTCAGTGTGTTAAAACACGGAACAAAGTGCATCAGCTGTGTATGTATGCATATGTGTGTTGATGCCCTTTTGACACCCGGGGCTTAACCAGTTCTGTGGAGCAGTTTTAAGACTTAATGAAATGTCTCATCGCATATACACATGCAGTATAAACACTCTTCATTCCTCCCCAGTCTTCCTCTCACGCACCGACACACACACACACACACACACACACACTTGCATCAACACAGGGTGTCACTAGTTGTAGCATCAAAAGGGGCTTGTTGTAGATCGCATCTGGAGGGGTGATAGGAAATGATCCATGTCCTGGCTAGCTTCTGGCCATTATTTGATGCGTTCATTTGAAATTGGGTTTGTCAGTGTGGTCAGCATGCAGCATCGATCTGTCTGGTTAATTGATGTGTGAATTGTTAACTCGTCGCTCATAAGGCTGCCCATGGCTTTGTGATGTGCTGCTAATGGTGTTTAAGTTGAGTCTGGAGGAGGGACGTACAGGCAGATAGTTTCCTGTTTCTCGCTTCTTGCCATTTAAGCGTTCTCATAACCGGAGCACACTCTGCTTCCCAAACACTCGACGGCATGCGCCCTGCGAGTTATAAGATCATCACATCAAGAAATTGAGCAGAGCCAAATGTCGGATGTTAACACAAGATGTGCCGTCGGGGACGTTTCTGTGTGGACATGCAAGGTGGGAGGTTTTACTGCCCTGCAACGCCCCTGGCTGCTGATTCTCAGACAGGTGGAAAATTGTCCCCACAAGCAATCTTTGAGCACTGAGTAATGGAAAAGGAATGGAGATGGCAGCGGACCACACCTGCCAGGCGAGTGCTCAAAATCCCTCATTTGAAAGTGATGTGTGTTTGATGCCGGGCTGCTGTGTCGCTGAGCTCCTTTTATTCCATTCCTGCTTTTAAACCATGATTATCAGTTTTCATCTATGCTTTTTAAACATCTGACTATTGCATTTGCTCAGTGCTTTTTAGCATCCATTTCATGTATCTGGCTTATCATTCTGTTTCATATCTAAAGTATTTCTTTTTCGTGGAGGGTCCAGAAAAAGCAGCACATGGGCAGCATTTGTGTGCGGATGTATCAGATCCTGGTTGTGCTGAGTGACGGGAAGCTTAGAGACTGACGGAGCCCTCCATCCCGTCTGTCTGAGACACTATGTAGCCCGTTCTCCTCGTCTATTCTCTCTTTATTCAGGCAGGAGGATTACAGCAAAGAAAGCAGCAAAGCAAGCAGTGAAGGGATTATCGAACAGCAGCAAAGGGATTAGAGGGGAAAGTTGCACCTCAGCAGAGCAGTGGCCCCCTGTGGCCCATGTAAGAGACTCATGGCCAGGTTAGAAAGTTGGCTCCTCGGCCAGCTGCTGCCGCGCGGCCCTGCCAACGTTTCACAGAGCTCCTTCAGTAGGTGTTTGATGCACAGAGTTGCCAAGATGTCATGGCGCTCCCCAGTGGGTATTTGTTGTTTAGACAGTGGCAAAGCGGACAAAGGGGATTTGAACTCTGGCTCTCATTTATAGATTAGTGGCAGGAGTTATTAAACAGTTTCAGTCTGGGATCCAAATGAGACATTTAGTCTGTGACCTCCAGGACCCACGCAAGTGAAAAGTTTGCATCTCTTGTGATGTTGAGCCTCCATCAAAGCTGGTCCTTGACCCGTTTCGAGGCACAGTGTCAGTGGAAGGAAGCAAAAGCTACAGAGAAGTCACAGTTTTATCTGGCAGTGGCCTGTTGACACAAAACGGTGCAGCTTTAACTGTGATATGACCGGAGTAGTTTTAAAACCTGATTGGTTGTCAGATACAGTGTGTCACTTGAAGGTACTATGGAGTTTTTCACCACCAGTGGTGCTGCAGGGAAATGTACAGTAATGTAATGTGCTGTAGTGCTCCAGTTGTACTGATATGGTCAACCAGGTCAGTAGTTGGACAGAAAACTAATCAACAACTTTGATTATTGACTAAACATGTAAGTCACTTACCAAACACTTGAAATTCCAGCAGTTAACATTTCCACTGAAATATTAACTGCTTTTCTCTTAACTCAATTTAAAAGTGTATGAAGCAAACAATTTGAATTAATCTATTAGTTAATTGACAATCCACAATTATTTTGATAACTGGCAAATAGTTTATTTTTCAAGCCAGATTGCCTCTAGTTCCAGTTTCTCAAATTATTGACAATTTGATAACCTCAACCTGCCTTTTGGAAATGTTCATGGGCATTTTTCACTTTTTTTGGACATTTTGACCAAATGAATAATTCATTGATTAATCAATTAAAACAATAATTAGTTCTAACCCTAAATTGAGCTCTTTGGATTCTGGATTGTTAGTTGGACAAAACAGCATCACTTTGGGCTTCAGGATATGAATGGATTTTTCTCATTATCTAATACATTTTTTTTAATCTCAAACAATTAATCTATCATTCAAAAAAAGAATCAACACATGGCTCAATAGTGCAAATAATAGTTAGATGCAGACCTAGTTTTGAGGTTGAAAATGCCTTAAGCAGGCTGAGAAGAGAAGGTGATTACTGATGCCCATAGAATGGACCAAACAGGGGATACAGCTATAAGATAGCTTAGCCTTGTTTTGAAAGCCAGTTTCTGTTACTTTAAGTGTCACTTACTTTGAAGTTTCATCCCACACATCAAGTGATGGAATTAAATGTTCGCAACAATCCAATTTTCACTGAATACGATGCTTTATATCTCCATTGCACACAGGAGCGGGCTAATCTGTTTTTGTAGATGAGTAGGCCTGCCATTAATGTGATCATTATTGCAGCATAAATATTCAACTGAAACACAAATGATTGCTTTGACCACATGGAAGCCACCAGAGGCCTCATTAAGAGAGAATGCAGGACTCTTTTGTTGTTGTTAATGTGCGTTAAATGCACACCAATCATCGATACTCTGCATCTTGCACACAGCGTGACAGCATGTGAAAGCCACAGGGAGCCGTTCATAGATGTGTGCTCGAATTTAATATTTCATTTGACTTTTAAATAATAAAAAAACTCTGCAATGGCGCCACAATAAATTGTACAGAGATTATTTTTCATGAAACAGTTATGGTGAGGCACTAAAGTTTTAGCTATGTCAGAACAGGCCAACGTGTGACATGCATGTGAGAAGTCTGACAACGAACTGAAGAAATCGTCAGTGATTTGTGGAAATAGCCTTGATAATCTTCTCTAACCTTTTGCTAAAATTCAGGTTTCCGCTCGACTGAAATCTTCTTAAAGTAAAATTATGAATTTAGCGACAGATGCCACCGTCATAGTTTTTAGTGATATCAGCAAAGCAATCAAGGATAAAGCAGGTAGACTGTTATCTTCCACTTCTCTATGCACATATGCAAATTTGATTGTTATTAATCAAAGCTGTCACTCAAGTCAGCTGACAAGTGGGTCATAACATTCATCGCGCTACACGATTGCCCCTGTGATTTTAATCTGACAACTAGGAAAATTGCTTTTCCTGCAGAAAATGCATAGAAATGCTGAAAGCTGAAATTTATTTGCAAAACACTGCTGAAAATGCAGGAATGTGAAAAAGTAGGTAAAAGGCTGAAGGAGAAGTAGTAGTAGAAGTACTAGTAGAGGTAAAGGTCGAAGCAGAAGTAGCAGTTGAAGTAGTAGAAAAAGGCTGAAGTAGTAGTAAAGGCTGAAGCAAAGGTAGTAGTAGAAGTAGTAGAAAAAGGCTGAAGAAGTAGTAGTAGTAGAAGTAGTTGAAGTAGTAGAAAAATGCAGAAGTACTAAAAAAAGGCTGAAGTAGTTGTAGTAGTAAAGGCTGAAGCAGAGGTAGTAGTTGAAGTAGTAGAAAAAGGCTGAAGCAGAGGTAGTAGTTGAAGTAGTAGAAAAA